>PVIW01007261.1:0-75032 GCA_004026585.1 Noctilio leporinus | reverse complement strand
TATCATTCTGTATGATTTTTCAGTAAGAACTGAGAGCTGTTCTTCAGGCAAAACCTCAAGTTATTTTTTCCCAGTTTTGTAGTTACAGTTACCTGGGCATAGAATGGAGGATGAACCAGGCTTGCTGAAGAGTATTATCAGGTTGAAAAGCAAGAGTTGGGAAGTTATTGCCCAGAAGCTTTAAAGTTCCAGTTGAAGTCTACTTTGGGGATTGGGGTCAAGGTAGGCAGAACCTAAAGACCCTGAGGCATGGGGAGAGGGGATAGTCAGTTGCTAAGACAGAAAAGAAGGATTCTTTGTGAAAATACCCCATTCTTCTAGCATAAGAGATTACAGTGTCTTAGGCCAAAAAATGAGTCAACAGAAAAACTATAGACGCAGAAGCCAGTGACTTAAAGAGTTAAGAGGTTAGGATGAGGTTTGAGGAAAAGATTCTTCAAATAGGAAATTGAAGAATGAGCATAGGGAAGGAGAGCCTGTCTGGAAGCACCATTTTTAATGGGTGCCCAAGTGTGTGTGTGTGTGTGTGTGTGTGTGTGTGTGTGTGTGACAGAGTGCAAGTGGAGGGAAAGCAATCTCGCAAGCCATCTAACCTATACAACCTAACCTTAAAAGGGTAGGAAGAAGAGCAAATTAATCATCATTACTTGCCACCTTTCTGTAATGTGATTTTGATTCATGTTTATAATTAATTATGAGGCCTTTAAGAGAAACTGCAAATGCTGATCATTCAGAGCAAGATGGTAACCCCTATGGGAGTCAGTGCTGGTGAGTAAAGCAGCATAGGAAAGCCGGTATCTCCCCGGCCAACCTTTGCTGATTCAGGCATAATGTTCAGGTAGACTTCTGGTTCCATAAAAACAGGCCTGGACATTCCGTGTATGACAAAGGAGCATAGTTCTTAGTGACATACGAGCCTGGGTAAGAGTCCTTGCTCCAACACTTATCAGACATGTGATCTTAGGGAATTCACTTAACTTTCCTATTGCATGGTTTCTGAAAATTAATAGAATACATACATAGGTACTTAAAGAATGGCCCATGGAAAGTATTGCGTTACATAAGAATTATTAATTTTACTTGGCCTTCTCTAACTTCAAAGGAAGCTGAGAAAATGAGCATGTGCCTAAGGAGACAGGAATGACTGCAAGTGACTCAAAGCAAATAGAGTTCTCCCCTGTGGTGTCTCAGGATTGATTTTCCTGGGAACAGGGACTCTTCACCTGGTGTCTTTACAAAGTGAGATTTGTGTTAGTGAAGAAGCCTGGGGAAGGTGGTCGTGACTGTTGGAGAAGCTGCAGGCTGTGTCTGCCACGCACCTTGATCTACAGGGGAAGCATGGGGATGCGACAAGCCTCCCAGGTTGACACATCTACTTGGTGGCTGACCACAGCAAAAGTTAGGTCTCTGCTTTCAATACTCCTTTTTGGTACAAATGATTTGATAGTTTTGTGCTTTCTCACTACCGTAGCCCTGCTTTTGAGTACAAAATCTCTAGGCCTTAGGAATTCTGAAGAATAAGATACAATTATTGCATCAGCACATGCCAGCAACTAAAGTGGCATTAAATAATAGCCAACTTAGAGCCTGTACTGCATAGACTACTTGGTCATGATCCTCAGGGTGGACTTACCTGAGGTGCTCTGTTTGGCTCATTTAAGTTGAGAACTTCCAGTGTCTTTAAGAACATGTTCCCATTCCCTGGTATCCAGCTCCTGCTTTTAGAGTTCTGGTAGAAATGAGTTAGCTATTTGTTGCCAACTCACTTATTTCATTTGGAAGCAATGGAGATATCCAATAACCAAGAGGTAGTTAAGTATGGTTCCATTATGAAATGTTAGGTGGAAATTACTCTCATAGGTATAAATACTGTGTAGCAACAAGGAAGTGTTGGTGTTGTAATAAATGGTAGGTGAACAAAGCAGTAGAGACACTCTGGGTCCACCCATGTGCTGAGTTCTCAGTTGTTCCGGCCAAATTCCAGCTGCATCTCTGAACCGGAGGCTCTTTTCCAACCACCCTCACTGGGGACATGCGAACAGCTGAGGAATGAATGAGCTCTTCTTCCCCTCAGCAGAGCTCAAACAATGGCCATGGGGAGCTCCCCTAAGGAAGATCATCGTTTTGAGGTGTGTGTTTGACATCATGGGGATTAAGCTTCTATCATGTGATAAGCAGCTTTTAATCGACTGCTTTCCCTTCCTTGTAGTGCTGTCCCAAGACCCTAAAGGTTGCCTGCATTTCCCAAATCAATACCTTTGCATGAGTCTTTGTCACTGAGCCTGCTTCTGGGAAAATTCAAGAAAAGAACTGCAGGACGGAGAAGTGCATATACATCCCTGTTTGCTACTATACATGATGTGTCTCCACATAGGTCAGGATGAAAAGAAAATACACAACAAAGGTAAGAATTGAATGTGGATGAGAGAGAGTACGTTAGACATTTTCCCCCTTGATTTTCTAAATATTCTGTAAAGTTGTTATGAGTTTTTAATATTTTGTTTTACATTTTTTAATTTTATTTATTTATTTATTTATTTTGAAGAGAAGGGAAGGGAGAAAGAAAGAGAGAGAGAAAAACATCAACATGTGCTTGTCTCACATGCCCCCAACTAGGGACCTGGCCCACAACCCAGGCATGTGCCCTGATTGGGAATTGATCCAGTGACTTTTGTTCTCAGGGCGGCACTCAACCCACTGAGCTATACCAACCAGGGCTTATTTTATATTTTAAACAACAACTAAAAACATCTGAAAGCCCCAAGTACACATGCCCAAAAGACTAGAAACAAAACTGAGAAACAGCTGTTAAAAATGTGGGTTGCAGCCCTGGCTGGTGGCACAGTGGATAAGGCGCTGGCCTGTGAACCCAAAGGTTGCTGGTTTGATTCCCAGTTAGGGAACATAACCAGGTTGCAAGCCAGGTCTCCAGCCAGGTCCGTAGCTGGAAACAGGTGAAAGGCAACCATACATTGATGTTTCTCACCCTCTCTGCCTCTCTCCTTACCCCTCTCTCTGAAAATAATAAATAAAGTCTTTTAAAATATATTTTAAAAATATATAAAAGATGTGGGTTGCCCCCAGAATGATCTGTTATAAGGAAAACAGGTATGAAAGCACAGGGTCTGGTGAGCTTTCTGAAGCCTGTTGGGGCTGAGAGGACATAACCTTGCAGAACCAGACCGCAATCTGGTCCACATCAACAACCTATATAAATTCAAAGTTTACATTACTTAGTGTCCCAAAGTACAGCAATATCTGTTTTTTCAAAGATCCAACTTCATACATGTAAATATTGTGTTCTATTTTTTCCCTAAATTTCAAATAACTAGCATGTTGGTGAAATTATAGATAGGTAAATTCATAGATAAGTGAAATTATTTCTGTTTTAACATTATGATCTACAGTTTATATAATCTGAACTTTATTTTACTGATCTGTTTTACATGTAAAACCTATTTTTTAATCTAAAGACATGAGTTTAGTTATCTTACTTTTAGAACATTATCGCAAGCTATAGAAACTAACATGTTGCTGTATTTTTTAATCATTTACATCTTTAGAACTTTCGATGTAGCAAACACACACACACACACACACACACACACACACATTTGATTCTAACGCAAAAATAATTTAGGCTCCCAACCAAGAGCTAAACAGATTATAGGTGTAAAGTCAAACTATTTGAACATCTGGTCTCTGAGATAATATTGTACCCAGAGATGTCACTTTTTGGAGCGGGAAAGGGTGAATACCTACTGCATCCAAAAGAATAAGTGCTTTTATTTGAAAGGCTAATTAAGTCAACTTACAAGTTTTTCTTCCCCTACGGACGAAGAGAGTGTTGGGTAACTTTGTACCAGTAAAATGAGAAAGGACAATGTGCCATTTCCCTCATGGGAAGATTCATCAGTCTACTGATGAAAGTGAAACATGCTTCATAGCTAGAGAGATATAAGTTCAGCCATTTTTTGACTGGGAGATCTTGGGCAGGTTACTTAACTTCTCTGTGCCTCAGTTTTTTCCTCTGTAAACTCAGGTTCATAACCAAGAGAAATGACCATCTATAATAACAAAAAATGGAAAGCAGTTGAAATGCCCATCAATAGCAGAATGTATGGAAAAATTACACAGCAGAGAAAATGAGTGGACTGTGAGCACTTGTAGAAACATATGACTGAATCTAAAGTACATGATGCCAAATGAACAAAAGTGTCACCCTTTTTATAAAGTTCAAAAATAACTAAAACTAAGCAATAAAGTATTTAGGCATACAATAGGAAAAAAACAGGAAATGCAAAATTCTGGATAGAGGTTGTATGTGGGAAGAGCAAGAGAATGGAATGGGAGGAGCAAACAGATGTGTGTAAGTTATTGTTAATGTTCTAGTTTTGGGTTCAGCAGTAAGTTCATTGGCAAGTTTGTTTTGTTATTTAAAATATGAATAAATGAATAAAAGATGAACAAGAGAAGGCTGTACCTGGAACAATGACAGTGTGCCCTGAACCAAGGATTATGATTAACCCACTATTGTGCTAGTGCAGCTGAAGTTGAAAAAAAGAAAGAAAAAGAAATAGGCAAACTAGTACCCACTTCATAGACTTGTTACAAAAATTAAACGGGGAAAAAAAAAAGTATATAAAGTGCTTAACATACTGCTTTGAAGTTTGTGTACTTTTAATAGCTGTACCTTAAAATGTGATTTGGTGAAACAATAGTTTTTAGACAATTTGAAACTTTAGAAATGTCTCATTTATGTAGCGTATCTCAGTATCAGCCACACAAGATCAGTTATAAAGCTATTTGTGTTGTCAGCTTAGTTCTGTTTTTTATCACAGATGAGTAGAGCAGACCCTTGTAGTCCACAACTTGCCTTTGAGGGCCTACGATGTGCCAGGTATTGTGCTGGGTCTTGGAGACCACAGTGAAGACAGCAGATCTAGACATTGCCAGTTGGAGTGTACAGGGTAGTGATAGAAAACAAATAACATGCTTATCAGGTGCTTAGGGTGAGGAAAAAGAGATGCACAGACCAGATGTGACCTTGCATCGTTGGTCCACAGAGAGGCAGCACAGTAGAGTACAAACTGGCACCAGTGTCAGCAGGTCCACAGTCCATCTCCATCTCCCCAGGAACGTGACCAGCTTTGGGGCTGTTATGAGGAGTGAACAGGTTAGCCTGATCAGGCATCTAGAAGACAGCCCAGCACATGGGATTGTGTTAGTATTATAAATAAAACAAAGCAATTGTATATACTTGAGGATGCAGCCTCTCATTTTCATTTTTATGTACCATACATAAAGACCTCTTGTCCACTCAGGTTGGATGACTTATAAACAACCGAAATTTATTTTTCATAGTTCTGGAATCTGAGAAGCTCAAGATCACGGTGCCAGCACAGTTGGTGTCTATTGATAGCCTGCTACCTGGTTCATAGATGACGCAAGGAAAGAAAATGATGCTGGGTACCTTCATGTGCTTAAAGGTCACATCACCTGGGGGAGTTGTAAGCAGAAAGTACGTAAGACCTCTGCCTTGGCTCTCTCATCCTCAGCCTCATGCATGAACCCATAGATCAGCCATAGACCCCTCCTTCCTAGCTACCAGGGCCCGATGATTCAGAATTCATTTTTGGCTATTTGTTGTTGACATAAGAACAAACAGAAGATCACTCATAGCCTAAGACACCAGGGGTCTTTGTCCCTTCCCTTTTCTCTCCCTTCCCCTATTCCACCCCTATTCCACCCCTAAAAGGTCAGTGAGATCCAGTATGGCTGGGTTCACAAACTTGAAAACTGTTGCCTTCTAATGTAAGAAGAGTAATACATTAGATGTATATATGACAGATGTGATTAACATAATAAGCTTCAAGTTAGTCCATCCAATGAGATTGATAGAGACATTTAGCTGTAATCAGAGACCCTTTTCATTCAGTAAGTGCTTATCTAGACAAAGTATAAAGAGGTATTTGCTTTCTCTAACCACTGGGGAATAAATGTACTATAATAAGCTTATGAGATTACTCATAATAAGCTTTCAAAACGCAACTCTCTGCTTCTGTGCCACACAGCTGATTCTGTGCGGGAAATGAGGCATTAACATATGGAAGATGAATTCTTAATTACTGCATAATGATGATCTATGACTCCTTCCTTCAACACTCAAATGCTTTATTCTTGGCTTAGAAGCTGAGAGGGGGGTAGAACAACAGCACTGCCCTCACACAAGTTAAGAAGGAGGAGAGTTTGCTGCTCCTCTGGAACTATGAAACTGTTAGATAATTGTAAAAATGGCTATTTTTTTTTTAAGCACCCTTCCTATAATCGGTAAAGTGGGCATTCTTAGAGTGAGGAATGATTAAAGTTTAACCCTCCAGCTACAGAGCAGACATATCCAGCAAGACCCCTGCCATCTCCTCCTGTCAGAATGGTGACTCCGGGTGCCCCACCTCCACCCCAAGTCACCCAGGCCAGTGTCTGGCAAGGATAGGCAGCTGCCTTTGCTTTTCTGCTCTTCATACCCAACTCTGCCTCTTCATTTTAACATTAAAAAAAAAAAAAAAAAAGTTTCTTCCCAGCCTCCACATCCCTGTATCATCTTCACATCCCTACGCTATACACAGCAATATATTTGGATTTGTTGAATCCTTTCATTGAGGCCTATGCTGTCATATTAAACCTAACCATCTTTCCTTGTTACCCTCAGTATGGCACCTTGTGTATTGGGAGAACGGAGCTAAGTGGGCAGTGAAGGTGGTAGAAAGCACTGGCCCAGCTGTGGGGGAGTGGGGGTGCTGGTGCTGGGTCCTCAACAGCTGGCCATATCCCAGCTCCCCTTGGGTCTTTAGTCCTTGTCACTAAAGTGACAGGCTCTGCCTAAACCACATCCCAATTCACTGCCAGCCCCAGAAGGCCAATTTACAAGTCATACATTCTGCAGGCTGTTTGCTAGGTGCATACTTCACACAGAGGAAGGGAAGTCCACAGGCTAGGCAGGGACGCCAGCTCATCTCAGAGCCATTTCCTCTCAGTGGTAGAATCATGGATCTTGCCAATTAAAGTAACTCAGTCATGTCCAGTTTAAACTCTGTTGCTTTGGGGTGACCCCCTCAATCTATTCAGGATCCTTCCTTTCTTCTCTTTTCCTTCCCTCTTCTTAGGATAGGAGCTGGATTAAGGGAGGCTTATTTATGTTTTGTTATGTCTGTTACAGGGGTGTGGACAAGGGCAAGTTGTGTCTGTTCTGTGGTTTTCTTTGGCTTCTAATGAGCTGGGACTGACCCCTTGGGTTCAGAGTGTTGCCCTTGGTCCTGCTGACAGGGACGCCTTCCTGTGGTTGGGGTGTCCTGTGCATGGCAACCCTTTCCTGTGGTCCTTCTCCACATCCTGAGTGGGGGGTGCTAGTGCTGGGGAACTCTGGGGGTATTGTCTTGACATCGTACTGAAATGTGTCTACCAGACTATACAGGGACCTTGTGCAGGAACCTCTTGGCTTGAGTTCCAAACCTAAATATAGCTATCAAACATATACATCCCGCAAACTTATTAGTGATCTTTATCAAGGCTTGTTTTACTAAAAGGCACTGCACGCTTCTCAGGAGCTCATCAGCACTGGAATCTTAGCCCCATTTCCTCTAATTCTCCTTGGGCATCCCTGACCCCACTAAATTCAGCTGGAAAAATAGCCCATCTATTATCTTGAATCACCTCTCCCAGGATTTCTACCTGGCATGATTTATTTATGGCACAATATATGTTGTGAGGGTAAGGGAACAATTTGGGAGCAGGCCTAGTTCATTACCTCTTTTTTAAAAAATTACTTTTATTTATTTTAAATGATTCTGGTGAGAGGGGAAAGGAGGGAAAAAGAGAGGGAGAGAAACGATGATTGGTTGCTTCCAGCATACACCCTGTCTGGGAATTGAACCAGTGACCTTTCGGTTTGCAGGACATTGCCCAACCAACTGAATCACATCAGACAGGGAAGGCCTAGTTCATTCTCAAAAAAAAAAAACTTATATAAAAGGAAAAATAAATCATTATATACTTTACAACAATGTTTATAAAGAAACAGATTAATTATGTTACAGCCTGAGAAAGTTCGGAAATGACAAGACAATGGACTGGAATTCATCTGGACTGTCTATAAATTGCCGTCCAAAGAGGGGGAGGAAGAAGAGAGTGGCGTGCACCTCAGTAGTGACGCCTAAAGGAGTCCCAGGTCTGGAGGTGGTTTAGGTGAATGTCCACAGATTGGAAGTGACTGTGACATATGTGGATCAGGGTAGGGAGAGAGAGACAGAGAATACTCTGGATTAGAACAAAGCCAGCCAAGGATGCAGGAAGTGGGTACACAGCTGAGGAAAGATATGAGCAGAACAGTGTTGAGTCTGATTTTTGATGATCCTAGGGGAGCCCAGTGAGGTAGACTTACTGTCCCAGCAGGAGCAGTGGTTACAAAGGTTCAAGACATCTCTTCAGGGCAGTTGTGAGGAGTGGGGTGGGAGGTTGGGAGTGTGGCGGGGTGAGATGAAGAGCAATGCTGCATTTGCAAAACCATCAGGGACTTGGTTATGCTTAAGGGACTTGGATGGGATTCTGGTGAAGGGGAGACTACGAAGAGATGTGAGACAGGCTGCAGAGAAGGAAGCTGCTGTCCTTGGCAGCTGATGGTAAGTGATGAAAGCCAGAGAGGCAGCAAAGATTACTGAGGCTTCAGACTTGCAGACTTGACAGGACACTGGCCCAGCCCACAAGGACAGAGAAGTTGGGCAACAAGGAAGGCTGGTTGAGGAAGGGTGGGGAGTTTGAAGTCTCAGGGCTATTTATATTCAGCTGGAGATGTCCTGGAGCCCTTGGTACGTGACTTATGGAGGAGGAAAAGCCAGGGTGTGTACTAGGGGAGGAGGGTAGTAGGAGGCAGCAATGGGTGTGTAGGGAATGGAAGAATGGGGAGCTGGACTCTATCTGAGGAGAAAGGCAGCACTTCACTTAGAAATGGTAACTCAGCAAAGGGTTTTGTCAGCCCTGTCACTCCATCTCAGGGCACAACTATGTCATTCACATTCATTTATGTGTAATATGAAGCTTATCATTTTCTTCCATTTAAAGCACCAACCAAGTAACACAGTTTACTCACAGGAAAAGAGCATGGGATTTGGAGCCTTACAAACTTGAATTGAAAATTTAGATTTATAAGAAAGAGGCTCAAATGAAACGTTATTGAGCCTTAAAAAAGAAGGGCATTCTGACACATGCTACAGTATGGATGAAACTTGAGGACAATATGCTAAGTGAAATAAGCCAATCACAAAAAAAACAAGTACTATATGATTCCACTTATATGAGGTACCTAGAGTAGTCAAACTGATAAAGAAAGAAAAGCAGAATGGTGGTTACAGAGGCTAGGAGAAGGGGATGGGGAATTGTTCAATGGGTATAGAATTTCAGTTTTGTACGATGAAAAAATTCTATAGATCTGTTGCACAATGTGTGAATATGATTTTTTGTGTGAATATGATTAACAGTCCTAAACTGTATGCTAAAAAATGGTTAAGATGGTAAATATTATGTTGTGTGTTTTTACCACCACCACCACCAAAAATAAAATTCTCGATCTGGTTCTAGTGGCTGTGTAACTTTGACCTTGTATAAACCAATTAATTTCTTGGAGTCTCAGTTTCCTCATCTGTAAGATGGGCATAGAGCACCCGTCTCATCAGGACAACCTGAGGATTGTCATACATGAAAGGCATACATGAATATTCACATTTTCATTAAATACACTAAATTTAGTTCTTCCATCAGTAAAATCTGAATGGTTTTCTTTTCAAGACCTAGACTTATTTGGGCCCCTGGCAGCATGTCACAGGGCAGCCCGCACAATGCTGAGGCTGCAATAGCTAATAGTTCCCTTCTCAGCTGCCATACCCAAACCATTTATAATAGGACTATACAAAAAGCAACCCACCATCCCTCATTTTAATTAGAGGAGAGTCCCAAATAAAGAGGTCCCTCTTCCTATCAAAAGAAGCTGAATCAAATCCTTCTCATCACACAAACTGGGCAGAATTCAAAAGCAACTGGACAGAATGCTGGGCTTTCCAATTTGCCTGCCCTCGGAGCCAGAGAGGAGCCCTTTGCAAAGCAGAAGTCACGAGCAGCAGTTATTCAGGGAGCCACGGGAGAGAGCAAGCAGTCTGAGGAATATTATTACTAAATATTTGGTGTGTAGAGTGAATTCGAACAAGTACCAGTGTAGAGATATTGACCTTACTGGAGGGATATGACAAGGTCGATGTGGACTGTGCTTAGGAGAGTCATCAGAGCTTAGAAACCCAAAATATAGAGGAATTCAGACCAGACCAAAATATTCTCTTAGCCATCTCTGGCCAAGAGCTTCTCTTACTCCTTAGTGAGAAGAATTTGGGAGTTTATGCCAAAAAATGCCTTTTTATATCCTGTACGGTTTGTTGCATAAAATTATAAGTCAGCTGGAAGTAACTGGATCAATCTGATGCCATAACATGGGTTCCAGTGCCCTCAATATTTTCTTTTGTTACCTTCATTGAGTCCTAGGTTACTGACAGCCACCAGCTATTATTGTAGCAAGATACCTGTGCAAGGTGGACTCTTTCTGACTCTTGCAGTTAAAATCACGGTGCCTGGAGTTTCCAGGTAAGCAGCAACCTCATACAATATTGTCTTGGTGTTATGCCTGTAACAATAGTGCACCACACCCAGAAAAACAATATGCCAAAATATCCTATTCAAGCACTATGTCACGTAGAACACGTATGGCCCAGCGCAGGTCAGTCCCTCTTACGATGTGAGGGCTCTTGAGAGGGTCAATCAGACTGATCTGATATGTTCCTATTGCTCTCAACTTTCTTCAGCTGCTTTTTTTTTAAGGTGTCCCATGGTCTGAGTGACAATGTGGTAGAGGGGATGGTGCAAGGAGCTTTGGCATCAGCTTTGATCTCAACCTCCTTTAACCCTGTGTCAGCTGATCATATCATTTGACCTTTCTGAGCCTCAGAATTCCTCATCCGCAGCAGGAATCCTAGAAGCAAACTCAAGTTTATGGAGAAAAGAGAGATGACATAGCTAAAGGGTCCAGTAAATGGCCTGGTCCACAGGAGCTGCCCCTGAAATGCTAGTTGCTGCTGCCCCCCTTCCCTAGGTCACCCTTTCATTCCCCCTGACTCTATTCTCATTTCATTCTTTCTAATCCCTGAAACTTGCTTAGGTCTTGACCCCCTTCTGTGATAAGCACTTGCATTGTGGACGCCCATTCTCACACACACTCACAGACTCTGATGAAGAACCTGTCATGTGCATGAAATTTTCATCTTTTTTTCTCCCTTTCGAAGAACACTGACTGGCCCAAATGACTGAGGTGTCCAAATGCAGCTCATTGCTAATGTCCTAGCATTTTCTAATCCTGCTTGTATTGGGACAGAGATCTTTTTCATTGAATGTTCCCTTCCCGTGTATGTGAGATCGAAAGCACGTGTGTTTTCTCAGACGTGCCTGTTTTTCCCTCTTCAGGACCAGCACCACTGGTTAATCCGGACCCATGTCCCATTTGCTGACAGAGGCCCAGCAGGACAGGGCAGCCCTTACGTGAGCTCCAGCAAGCCTCTCCTCTCACTTTGGTATCCTGCTTGGGAACTTTCTCCTGCACAGGACTGCTAATGAACTCCAACTCAACCCCATGTCCACAGCTACGTGTTCAAATGAAAGGGCTGTTGAGAGCCAGAGGGTTCCCTGCTTCCTGCAGAGAGGTCAGTCTGTCCTTTCCCTGTAACGTGCAGCCAACTTCCTCCAGGGAAGTGGGTGTTCTTTATTTTCTAACATGTCAGAGGTACCGGTTCAGTTAAATGTTGCATTCTTTTTTTGTTTGTTTGTTTTTAAGATTTTTATAATTTTTAGCGGGAGGGGAAAGGAGAAAGGCAGAGGGAGAGAGACATCAATGTATGGTTACCTTTCACCTGCCTCCAGCCACGGACCTGGCTGGAGACCTGGCTTGCAACCCGGTTATTGCTCTGACTGGGAATTGAGCCAGCAACCTTTGGGTTCACAGGCCAGCACCTTATCCACTGTGCTACCAGCCAGGGCTAAATGTTGCATTCTTTTTTTTCTTTTTTAAATTTTATTGTTGTTGTATTACATCCATCCCCTTTTTGCTCCCCTCTGTCCCCCTAAATGTTGCATTCTTTATTTGAGAAGTTGATGGGTTTCAACACACATTCAAAAGCAGGTCCTTTTCCCTTTATAATTATGCCCATGTAATTATGTCAGGTCTTGTTAACTTAAAACATATCCCTTAGGTTTGCAGTTTTCCCCTCATCCACTCCATTTGTTCTCTTTTTCATGCTAAAAATGAAAACATTTAACTGTTTTTGACCAAAGCCTGCCCTGACATTGAGAAACCACAAGATGGGCTGGGGTCCCCTGCAATGGGCTGTGGTGGAGCCAAGGGGATAAACGGAGGAGGCTTTCAGAAATGAGATTTGATCAAACTGGGGCTGGGCACCCCACAGCTTTTAAGGAGTGAGTTGAGGCAAACTGCTGTTAGGATATACAGGAAAGGCTGCTTGTTTATCTTCAGTTTCTCCACAGACATCTCTGGACACATATGGTCACTGTTTTTGTTTTGACTAATTTTGATTTTTTTAAAAATGCCCTAATGCTTAAAAGAAAAAACAAGCTTTAAAAGTGACCTAATTTTTGTCTGCTGTTACTTCATGGGACATCACGAGCCTCCAGGGAGCACAAGGTTGGAGCAGGGCTGCAGCAAGAAATGATTTGGAATTGGAACCTCCCAAGCGGTGTTGAATAGCCACTCAAATATCCTGTAATTTGAGCCTGGTTCTCCATCCACAAAAATGGGAGCTACCATATTTTGATTGCCAGATTTAAATAAGGAATAAATTTAAAGATATTTCAGCCCTGACCAGCATGGCTTAGTTGGTTGGGCATCACACCGCAAAGCAAAAAGGTTGCTGGTTCAATTCCAGTTTGTTCAGGGCACATGCTTGGGTTGCAGGTTCAGGTCCCCTGGTTGGGATACATACGAGAGGAAACTGATCAATGTTTTTCTCTCACATCAATGTCTCTCTCTCTCTCTCATTCTCCCTACCTTCTCCTCTCTTAAAATATATACATTAAATCTTTTTTTAAAGATATTTCAATGTAAAGAATAACAGAGATTATTATGAGGATAACGATTATAGGTAATATGCCTTTAGTGGGAATCATCACAAAACCCCCAAAGTTGGTACTATTATTACCCCTGGTTGACAGAAAAAAGGGGCAAAGGTTTGGGGAAGTGAAGTCAGAAGGAGCCTGGGAACGCCATCCACCTAACCAGACCACCACCCTACGGGTGATGGGAACCTCAGTATTGGCTTGTATGAATTATAACTTACAAATATAATTCAAGTTTGAAGAATATCCCCTCAGACCTTTTCCCAGGTGGGCAGGCTGAGGACTGGTTTAACAAAAGTTGGCTCACACTCCACATGTTCATATTTCTAAGCAGAAGTCACATAGCAGACGGTAAAGGGGCCCCGCAGCAGAGCTGTGTTCAAGGCTCCAGCCCTTTCCACTGTTGGTTGTGTGTCTCTGGGCAAATAACTTCTTAGAGTTTCACCTTTAAAATGGACATCACACTATTTATTTTTCAGAGGTTTTATGAAGATTAGAGGCAGCAAATGTAAAATGCCAGGCACGCTTAAGTTATGAGGATCATATTTCTAATACACAATTTAAATGCTAGCATAGTTTTCATTATTGAACTGCCAAAACACTACTATTTTCCTCTTGATTTGAACAAGATTTGATTGTAGTTTATAAAAACACTGTCTTTATTTTGATAATGCTCAATGGGGTTCATTCCTGTTGAAAACTGGGTACGCATTAGAATTACTTGGAAAGCTTATAAAATTCCCAAAGCAGGCCTACCTCAGCCCAACAGCCACATCAGAATCTTGGCAGTCAGGACCTAAGTTTCAGTGTGTTTCTAAAGATCTCCACTTGATCCCAATATTCAGGCAAGGCAGAGAATCATCACTTTATATGACACTCTGTGTGCTCTCAAGAAATAAATATATAGCCAATGGAGTGGACTTCATTTGCTCAGTGTATTTGTATTCATGGACGAGTTTATCACCTTTCCTTAGTTAATACAGTATAATGAATATTTAATTATGCATTTGGAGTGAATGCTAGATATAAATTTAAATCAAATAAAGTATTATAAATCGTAAAGCATGTTTTAAAAAAGATTGTATTCATTATTTTTAGAGAGAGGGTAAGGGAGGGGGGAAGAAAGGGAGAGAAACATTGATGTATGGTTGCCTTTCACCTGCCTCCATCTGGGGACCTGGCTAGAGACCTGGTTACGTGCCCTGACTGGAAATCGAACCAGTGACCTTTGGGTTCACAGGCCGGTGCTCAATCCAATGAGCCACACCAGCCAGGGATGTAAAGCAAATTTTGAAAGTTGTTATGTATGTATTTTTATGATAAAAGCATGTTAAATAATATTTAGAAAAAAGAAAGAAAATCATTCACTAATAGTCCCACCACCTTTATATATATAAATTTCTGCTGGTGTACTAGCATTGATGAATTTAGTTTTTATAAACAGGCTCTAAAATATATAGTTATCATACCAAACATAATACTGTAGGCTTTTTCATTAGTGAGCAAATATAATAAACAACTGCATTATAGAGAAACCGGTTTTGGGCTTGGAGCACGGCAGCAAGAGGGCCCTGCCTCCTCCAGGCCAAGTGTAGTTCCTCATACCATTGTCCATTCATTCAAGCCCTTTTTGTTCCTTGCAATCATTTTCTCTTTCAGACTGGAATTAGTCAATGGGGATGTTGGTTGATGACATGAATTGGCTGGACTCTGGAAGGAAGGAACAACAATCATGTTCCCATGCAACTGTGATGCCAGATTATAGTAATTTATTCTCCAGAGTGAAAGGCTCACTTACTAAGCTCTTCACCAACCCTGTGGGAGAGGAACATGCACCAGGCCACAGTGGCTACTTATGGGTGGGGGATAGGGTTTGCTCTATGCCCCTTGGACGAGTAGTACTTCTCCAAAATAGTAAATACAGAGTTTAAAACACCTATTCTTTAATACTGATTGCTACTTTCTATTAGAGTCTTTTCTCTGGGGCAGGTGCTGTGCTGAGTGTGTTGATAATTGTCTTCTCATATGCTATAGCAGCAATAACTGTGCAAATAAACAGATAGTTCTTGACCCTTGGAAGCTTTTGATAAATCTGCCTGCAGATATACAAAGGAACCCAAAGGCAAACAGCAAATTACTTGCTCTATGTCAACCACCAGGCAAGTGAACCAGTGGAAAACAGGTCGTGGGAGGAACATGCTTAGACAGGGTGGAGCAGAATGGAAAGAACCTTTCTTACAGCAGAGATTCCTAGGAAAGAGGGAGATTTCAAAGGATGCCTCTGTGGCAGGATAGATATTTGTGCCATGCAGGGGAGGAAGCACGTTGTAGAAACAGGTGCAGCCTGAGAGGTGCCTTTACCAGAGCAGCACCAGGCCAGTGAGGGGACCATTTATTTACATGGGGCCCCTGATTGAAAAATCCATATTGGATAAAGTGAGGCCCGTGGAAACTGTAGGATAGTTTAGAGCCATGTCAGAGGTGGTAGACCTTCAATACATGTGTGCTGACTGCATGTATCTGACTCCAGCGGAAGGGGAGCCTCCTCATCTTGAAGAACCCTTTATCCACATAGCACGATCTATGAAGATGATACATTTATACCTACTGTCTAAGTGAACCAAATGAGAAGAAACAGAAAGGTGATGTTGAAAATTAGGCTGGAACAAGTAAGGCAACCCAGAGCTGCCAGGTGCAGGGCCTAGAGACGGAGGGAAGGCTCTGGGAAGGAGAAATAGGCAGTGATTCATGAGAAAGGAGAAGTTTTAGAATAAAATGAGTGTCTCCAAAATAATACCAGGGTGATGTCTCTAGCCAGGTCATTGCTGAACCATTTCTAGGCAAGTGTCATCAGCAGCAGGAATGAAGTTAGGAAGCACAACCTTGACTATTTTCATGGGCCTTCAAGAACCCTCACTATAAGAAAGGGGCCCCCCAAAACATAATTTATTTATAAAAATTGTGTATTTATTCTTACATGTTTAAATCACCTTACCTGTTCGGTCACCTTCAAATAGGTATATTTGGTGCAATATACCTACTGAGACTTTTTTTTCACTGCTTAAAAAAAACAGTTTTTGATTTTGATGCCTTTTAGTGTTTCTGCCATTTTTTTGTTTCATCTCTTCCACATCAGCAAAATGTTTCTCTTTGAGGACTTTTTTTCAACCAGAGAAGCAAAAAGAAGTTGCTCCCAGCCAAGATCTGGTAAATAGGGAGGGTAGGACACAGGAGTCCTGCCATTTTTGGTCAAAAACTGCCAAACACTCAGTACCATGTGGGCAGGTGTGCTCATAAATCACTGTTGAAATGGGCAAATACGTTGAATCTTCAAAAAAAATTCACTGAAGATGAACACAGCCTCTACAGCAATACCAGCTGGTACACTGATACAGATGGGTTCTTAGGACACTCTCCTAGAGAGGGAAATTGTACTACCCTAAAGAAGATAATTCTGGTTTGGGGGAGTTACACCTTGTCATCTTTGATCATATCAGCTTCTCACAGGACTCATGCTATTTTGCTGCAGGTAGGTGCCCTCCATCTTGATTCTTATTTACTTCTAGCATTAACCACCCTGTGACCACATAGTGCCTAGCATATAGTTGGTTGTTGGTACATATCCACTAGATTAAAATAACAAATTAAAAAATATTGAAGAAATAAGTAAATGGAATGTTTAAGCTCACTTTGACACAAGATTAAACCACTGATTATTCTCTTGTTTTTTCTTGTTTCACTCTACTCCAGCTGCAACCTGTAATTTCTACCCTAACCCTAGCATGTCAGGTCACTACTTGACTTACCTCAGTGAGAAGGGAGGACTCAGGACTAAGAAGTTTGCCCCACTATCCCTGCATCAGCTTGTCCCTCTGGCTTCATCTCCTGTCCCTTTGTAACATGTCCCAACCAATTAGAAGACCTTTCAGACTCTTAAGTGCCCTGCCCTCTTTTGTCCCAGGTCTTTGTACATGGGTTTCTCTTGTCTCCTCTTTCCTGCCCCTGCTTTGACCCCACATCTGATTAAGCACCTTTCACAGGTTTCCTATAATATCAAATTTCATGCTTAGCTCATTAGTTGGTAATTAAATGTTTAAATATTTGTTTTCATTTACTCATCAATATTGAGCATTCATGCAGTCTTTGGCACTATGCTAAGTATTGGGGGCACAGAAATGAACAAATTAGGCAAAATTCCTGCCCTATGGAGCTTTCTTTTCTTTTTTAAAGATTTTACTTATTATTTCCAGAGAAAGAGAGGAAGGGAGAGAGGCAGAGAAGGAGAGAAACATCAATGTACGGTTGCCTTTCACCTGCCTCCAGCCATGGACCTGGCTGGAGACCTAACTTGCAACCTGGTTATGTTGCCTTGGCTGAGGAATTGAACCAGTGATCTTTGGGTTTGCAGGCGGGTGCCTTATCCACTGTGCTACCAGCCAGGGTGCTTTCATTTCAAGGAAAGAGCTAAGCAATTAACAAATGGAGACACAGCTGTATAATGCAAGTTCATAAGTGCTATAAAGAAAAATAAAACAGGGAAGGCAGATGGAGAAGAATAAGAGTATGGAGGCTATGCTAGATTTATAAAGTAGTCTGGAAAAGCATGATGATAATGGGAACATTTTACCACCTGCTCAAAGGAATTGGGGAAACAAGACGTAATGATGTTTGGGGACGTTGTATTCCAAGTGGCAGAAACTGTCAGTGCAAAGGCCCTGAGGCAAGAATATGCTTGATGTATTCAGGACATTGAAGAATCAGAAGCTGCCATGGCTAGAACAGAGTGACCATGCCACCCTCTAACCCAAGCTGGCAGCTTCATGAAGTTAGAGATCTTGTCTACCTGGCTCAGATTTTGCCACCCAGTTTTTAGCACTGGGACTGGCACATGATTTAAAGGTACTGAATGAACCCACATCTTGGAACAGCATCACCATTTATCTAGTTTTACCCATCAGGTCCTGAATGGGATACACAGGAAGGAAGACACTGAGCCTTTGGACAAGGGCAGGTCTGGAGCTGGGTAAACACAACAAAAGAGCAAAGGGTTGAGGGACTGAGAATAAATCTGAGGAGTCCTACGTGATGCTCCAGTAAGTACAACTGACCATCAGATAGGGCTCTGGAAATGATGTCTTTTAACCATACCACATTATTAAAGCTGATAAGTCACCAGTGACTTTTTTACCAGATAAATCCAGTGTCCTCTACTTATTGTACCATGTGTTTGACATTGCACTAAATGTTTTACATGACTTAGATTGCAATGGGTGTTATGAAATTTGATGATATCTTTATTTTAAGGACAAATAAACTGACATTCTGAGAAGCCAAGTAACTTACCTAAGATCACACAATTAGTGGTAGAGACAATTGGTCAACTCAGGCTGTACAATTCTGAAGGCTTTGCTCTGAAATCTTGTCCCATGAAAGTCTTTCTGCCCCAGGCTCTATCTTGTCATGGTGGAATGACTTTGTTATTGTGGTATAGGCAATTGAATGAAGGGATCTGAGTTAGGTTTGACCTCATATCAGTATATTTTCAAATAAAATGACAGCAACTACTCCATATCTTTCTTCTGGATGTGGTGTCAAGCCTACAGAAGTAAGTGCTAGAATCAACTACAATTAGAAGTCTTTGACAAAAAGTTTATGAACTGTGAGGCTTGAAATTGGCTGGGGACAGTATAGTGTACTAGAAGATGACCTGGGGATGAAAGGAAGTTGTGCCTAACAAGGTAACATGAAAAATGGCAGCACAGTCCTAGAAAAACCCAGTCAGGCTCTATCTCACCAAGACACAGACAAGACGTGTGGGACTGCCACTGGGACAAGTACTGACAGGAATTCTGGTGACAGGGAGGACAGCAGCACCCACCATGGGGATCAAGATATGCTTCCAAAAACAACACCTAATGATTCATTCACTTATAGTGTAAAAGACACAGTGAAGATGTTTTGGCTGCTAACGTATGGGATCACCGTCTAGGCCCTACAATCTTAATTAGGAAGGAAATGGTCAAGTGGGAGTTCATTAGATTGCTCTACATGGCCTCTAACACAATATGCTTGTGTAACCCTATTCAAAGTGCATATGGAACTTCTTATAATGACTAACTCAAGCTCTGCTCAGGGTAGTAAGTTCCCTGAGAATGAGACAGGGAGCTAGGGAAATTTCTTGGCAAGTGGAATAGAGAAACTGAGACAGATAGCCGAATGCAGTGGCTGAGCCATTTATAACCAGGTGTAGATGGTCACCAGAGGAGAAAGCCCTGAGAGCCTGGCAGAGGGTAAAACTGGAAAAACAAAGACCTCTCTCCTTCCCAGGGTAACCTCTCCTCCCCTGGCCTTTCCTCCCTGGAGATAACATCTAGGCCTCAGTTGTATTTCAGCTCTAGGCCCAGAAAGGCAGAATGGCTAGAACCAACTTCAATGACTGAAGACCCCCTGCCCTGCCACTGACCAATCATCAGAGACTCTGACCCTGAAAGGACACACCTGAAGAACTGACGAATACTCTATTGAAACTCTCCCCTGAGACATCCCCTAAGATTTTTGTCTGCAAACGAGAAATATAAGCCTTGAGACAAAGGACCCAGGGAGTACATGCTCTCCCTCTGGGGAGCAGCTCTCCCCATTCCCTTTCCTTTCTTCATCCTCCACTTCTTTCTTCACAGGCAAGCATCTCCTAAACTCTAAGGCAATGGGCAGCTGGCAGCTTGTCACAGGCTAATCCCCTAAACCTGTCCCCAAAGTCTGTCTTTCTCTGACATCCCAGTGACCTAATGCAGCCCAGTTAGGTTCTCCTGTTGCTTCTTCTATGCTACACCCATCCTTGTTTCATTGTCCACAGCTGTAATAAATGTATCCTCATAGTTACCTGGATTGGGCTGTGACATCTCTCCAACATGAAGTCAAGAATCCACACATTACAGCTAGCCCTAGGCAGACCTACTCAGGGCCAGACTCCTATCTAGTAACAAGACCTTTAAAGGAGGAATGTGGGCTTTCCTATCTCTGTCTACTTCCTTCTTGAGCTTTTCTAAGGAAGAAATCAAAGAGATAAACCAGGATGTGGCCTTTATCCTATGATCTCACTACATTCCACTTGGTGCTTCAGTGACCAAAAGGAAGCCTCTTTCCTGAAATGCTAAGAATGGTCGCTTTCTTGAAGATCTAAATGGTCATTGAAAATTAGGGCAGTCTTGTCAGCAAGACTTTGGCTGCTTGATCAGGGGCCTAAGTCATAATCCCTAGGAGACTCATGTGGCTAATCGTGAAAAGGGCAAAACAATTGATGAATCCATCCCCGCAATTGGAGAATGATAAGCAGAATGATGAGAGATGCTCGAGCCAGCCCCTTACAGCATCATAAAAGATTTGCAGATTAGATTCCTGCCCTTTAATTCACTGGCTGGATTTCATGTGAGGACACTGACGTCTTTCTTTCTCAGGAAAGAGGGATTCACGAGCATCAACCTTTCAGAGGAGAGAGAGCCCATTGAAATAAGTCAAGGTGAAAACAGAACAGATCAGGATGAGCTAGAATGGAGAAACAACACAACCACCCTTAACTAGTCTAAAGGCAGAACGGTTAGACCAGCACGTGGCACTGCGATTAGAGCTCTGTATAGAGAAGAGCAGAGAGGACTTTGTGGACATCTTTGATAATCCAGTATGGAGTCACTGTCAGCCACAGTAGTTGTGTTAATTATTATGTCAAAACTGAGGTAATGAAGTGTAACGGGAACACCCTTAGGAGAAGCCCCAAAATGTCCAAAACCTCAAGTCTGAACATGAATAAGGACTCCATCTGGACATTGATATGAATAAAACTGCCACTGTTGTGGGCTACATGAACTCAGAGCTCTGACCACTAAGCACTCAAACCTGGCTGTACCACGGGTCATGCTTGGAGACCTGTTGGACTTCTATGCCACTGGACATATGAGACACTACAGCCTCTATTGTGTAAACTCCCCTCTCTGTTTGTATCCTGCATATGTGTCTATTGGACATAACCTGGCATCATGGAATGACACATATGTGTGTGATTGCCTTGTTTTGGAGCCACTCCCTTGTTCACGACAAGCTCATTGCCAGAAATCCACTCACTGGCCTTCATGAACCACAGCGTGAGCTCTGAGAGCACAATGTTGATTTTTTTTTCTTTTAATTGTGAACATGTTAAGAAATTGAGAGGCGGTAGTTCATATCAAGAAGCCAGATCTCCAATCAGAGCACATAACCAAGTTGCAAGCCAGGTCTTCAGCCAGGTCCCCAGCTGCAGGCAGGTGAAAGGCAACCATACATTGATGTTTCTCTCCCTCTCTGCCTCCCTCACTTCCCCTCTCTCTCAAAATAATAGATAAAAGCTATTCATTATTTTGAGAGAGAGGGGAAGGACCTGGCTTTCAACCTGGTTGTGTGCCCTGGCTGGGAATTGAACCAGGGACCTTTGGGTTTGCAGGCTGGCACCTTATCCACTGTGCCACCAGCCAGGGCTTAAATTTTTTTTTTTTTTTTTTTATAGAAGTCAGATCTCATTTCTAAGCACAACACATGTTTTTCGTTGTATGTTTATGTGTGTTTTATGGGTTCCAATGTCCTTCAGCAGTAGCAAGAGTTAGGAAACCTGGGTCTACTTTTGGTTTTGCCACTACCTGGATGACCTCTAGCATTTCAAGTCATTCAAACATTGAGAGCCTCCAATGCAATGCATTAAGCTAAGAACCATGGGAGACACAAAGGTGAACAATCCAAGGCACTGGCTCTCAAGCAGCTTTCACTAAATGGAAGAGACAGGCAGCTAAAACATCCAAGAGCATAAGGTGGTGGTGGGGGGGAGATGATAGATGCTAAAATAAAAGTATAGAGTGTTAACACAATACCAAGGAAGAGGAGATTAATTTCAATTGAGCACAATTATTTCATAGGTATATAGGGAGAACATTCTAGGGGAGAAGATGAGATAATAACTAGAATGACTCACCCCTGTCAGAATGGCACTCATTAACAAATCAACAAACAATAAGTGCTGGTGAGGATGTAGAGAAAAGGGAATCCTGGTGCATTATTGGTGGGAATGCAGACTGGTGCAGCCACTATGGAAAGCAGTATAAAATTCCCTCAAAAAACTAAAAATGGAACTGTCTTTTGGCCCAGCTATTCCACTGCTAGGATTATACCTGAAGAATCCTGAAACACCAATTCAGAAGACCCTATGTACCCTTATGTTCATAGCAGCACTATTTACAACAGCCGAGTGCTGTTAAACAGCCCAAGTGCCCATCAGTGGATGAATGGATCCAAAAACTTTGGTACATTTACACAATGGAATACTACACACAGAAATAAAGAAGAAACTCCTACCTCTTATGACACCATGGATGGAACTGGAGAGTATTATGCTTGTAAAATAAGCTAGTGAATGAAAAACAAATACCATATGATCTCACCCAATACAGGAGACTAATGAGCAAAACAAACAAACATGCAAAACAGAGCCAGAGACATGGAAACATGGAATAGACTTTCAGCGTGCAAAGGGGAGGAGGCTGGGAGTAGGAAGGGAAATAGACAAAGAAGGGGAACAGTTTAGTCAAGGAACTAGCATGGACGACTCATGGACATGGACACATGTGGAAATGACTGGAGAAGGGTCGGGGAGGGTGGCGCAGGGGAGAGCAGTGATGGGGGGAATGGGATAAATGTAATACAACAACAACAAATTAAATTAATTGAATTAAAGTACAAAAAAAACCGTAATGAGATACCACCTCATACCAGTTAGGGTGGCTACAATAAGTAAAATAAACAAACAAAAACCCCCAGAAAATAGTGAGTATTGGTAAGGATGTGGAGAAATTGGAACTTTTGTGCACTATTGGTGGAAATGTAAATTGGTGTAGTCATTTTAGATAACAGTATGGAAATTCCTCAAAAACTAAAAATATATAACTACCATGTGATTCAGCAATTCCACTTCTGGGTACATACCCAAAAGAACTAAAAAACATAGACTCAAACAGATATTTGTACATCCTTGTTTACAGTAGCATTATTCACAATAGTTGAAAGGTAGAAGCAACCCAAGTGTCTGCTGATAAATGAATAGATAAATAAAATGTGATAGATCCATACAATGGAACTTAATTTAGCCTGAAAAAGGAAGGAAATCCTGACACATGCTACAACACGGATGACCCTTGGGTACATTATGCTGAGTGAAATGAACTAGTCAGAAACAAGCAAATATGTATGACTTTAGTTATATGAGATAATCAGTGCAGGCAGATTCACAGATACATAAAATATAATGATAATTGCCAGAGTCTAGGGGACAGGGATGGAGAGCTAGTGTCTAATGGGAAGAGAATTTCAGTTTTGCAAGATAAAAGGAGCTGTGTGGCTAGGTGGTTACACAACAGTGCGAATGTACTTAATGCTACTGAGCTGTATAATTAGGAGGTTAATAAATGGTCAGATTTATATTATGAGTGTTTTACCATAAAGACAAGAAGGGGCAGGGTGGCTTGAAAAGAAGAGTCTGTGAGCAAGGACCTCGGAGGGGCATCAGCCAATAACCACAGGTCAGTTCTGAGCCAGCCCAAGCCAAATCTTTGCTATGTGACAATATAGCAATTTGCTGTATGACAATAAGAAAGGAGATGATGAAAAGAAGACATTGAAACTTGGAGATCTACAGGAAAAAGTGAATTTTGTTTTGAAAATTACACAATAAACTTCATGGTCATATTAGGCATAAATAAAGTTTATGCTCATTTGCTATAAATGAGATATTAACTATCTCAGAATCATTCCTGCTAATGGGGTTGGAGAGCAGATAGATTCTTATCCCATGTTAGAAAGTCCCCTCGAGCCATGTTGTGCTCCCTACCCATCACCTAGACACATAGGTCTCCATCTGGATATGTATCAGGTGAATATCCCAGGAGATAGATCTAGATTAGGCTCATTAGAGGAGGGCTGAGTAAAGGGACCCTTCATAAAGATGTGGTTGGAGTACAGGAGAACCACAAGGAACAGAGAAGTGTTCTGGAGCCAGTAAAAGGGACTGTTACCCTCCCTAGACCTATAGGGTGAGGGGTAGGAGTGATTACTGACTCAGAAAAGAATGAATAATGTGACCCAGATGCTGCCTTAAGAGGCATGGTGACATTTGGTGCAGAGATGCCACTTGTCTTAGATAACTCCATATGAACCTAAGAGTAAAATACCCTCAAATCACTGTCTGGGATCTCCGGCAGCATTTTCCATGGGCTAAGGCATTTATCTAACATTACGCAGAGTCTCTCTAACTCAAACAAATGCCAGCATTCCTTGGAGGCTTGATAAAACACAGAATGCTGGATGCCACCCTAACCTTTCTGATTCAGTAGGTCAAGGTGGATCTGAGAATTTCCACTTATAAGAAGTTCCCAGGGGTTGCTGATGTACCCTACACAGACCAACCCCCTAGATCAAAGAGAGGAGAACAGATGGACAGTAGTAGATTTGGAAACGCAAACCAGCTGTTTAATAAAAAGTGTTGCTGGACCGCATGTTAGTGTCACAACCCTGCCTCTAAAATGAGAGAGGTCTGTTAGAACCCTTCCAACTCATTCTGTGATCCTGGGGACCCCAAGCTGCAGCATCCAAAGCCACAGTCTCTGAGTGACCATGAAGGTTACGCTTCTTCGCTGAAGCAGTTTCTTTCATAGACTGGCTAGTGGTAGACGCAGTTCATGGAACTGTGCTGTGAGTTATGCAAAAGGAATTTTATGTGTTTTCTAATTGTTTTTCCTGTTTCCCAAATGGGAAAGGACATAAACAGTTGACTTTTCCGCATTATTTCTCTATAGATGAAAGGAGGCATTCACTACATTAAATAAACTATGTCCCTAAATAGGGAGGCCCCTTTGATTTGTTTAAAACTAGACATCCAGGAGATCATTTTAAATATTACAGGACAGCGCACCTAATTAAGAAAAGCCCAGTGAGTTTACACTAATAATGCCTATAGAATTAGTATCCTGTGTAACTGAGGCAGTCCTTTTCTCTTCTCAAGAGCTCACTTGTTAAAATCAAAAGACATCAGTTACCCTCCTGTTTGTTGGTGACAGTGCACACATGGGAGCACATGTGCATGCACAAAACATGTGTGCATCTCTTTGTGGTGTTCGTGTGCCCTGTGTATTTATGGTGAATATAGATGATATACAGATGTGGCTGGCAGAGTTTGGAAAATTCCCATCTGCTCCTTGGTTCCCCTTTTATCTTCAATTTTAAAAAGATCTTAAATTTTTAGGCAATGGATGGTCATACAACTGCAACTTCCAGGAATCTGAAAGCATCCTTTGAGCAACAATTTTGCTTTCTCTTCAGGACATCTCTAGCCCAGAAATTTAAGTTGCCCTTCAGCTACTGACTTATGCACCTGTGCACCTATGTGGGGCTGGGAAGGTAAGCCATGGCCCAAGGATATGTTAGGCAGTCATGGTGAAGACTGAAGCTGGGAAATTGTGTCCCTGTTCCAAGAGGCGGAGAGTTTCAAGTTTCTTTATGATTGCTTTTCATTAGGAGCTTTCAGAGCCCTGGATCCATGAATACTCTGCCTCTGCAGACTGGCTTCATTCATTTGGCCAACTTCATTGAACATCTACAGTGGTGAAAACCTGGCTTGTGAGCTGTGGGCTCCTGGTGCAGCTGATAAACTTGAGTGTGTGGAGCTGAAGTGCAAGGAGATCAGTTCTCCCAGGAGAACTAAGACCCAAGAACAGAGACTGGGATGATCATCTCATGACTTTATCTCATACTGGTTGCTAGCTCATACTGGTTGCTCAATAAATATTTGCTGATTTGGTACAGCAGTAAAAAAACACACAAAGAACTGTGGAAGCTCAGGGGAGGGGCTGATTGACCCTGCTGGGGTCCAGGATGAACACCAGCTCACTAGGAGAAAAAGGGGACAGAGCACCTTCACTCCTGCCTTCCTGGAAGGCCCAAGAGCAGCACACACTCTATTATTAAAGGAGTTCTGTTTGTTTTTTGTTTTTCTTTTAAAGACTTTATTTATTTTTTAGAGAGCAGGGAAGAGAGGGAGAAAGAGAGGGAGAGAAGCATCAACGTGTGGTTGCCTCTCACTCACCTCCAACTGGGGACCAGGCCTGCAACCCAGGCATTTGCCGTGATTGGGAATCAAACCAGCAACCTTTTGGTTGGCAGCCCAGCACTCAATCCACTGAGCCACATCAGCTAGGGTGCTATTTGTCTTAACAAACACAAAAGTGACACACCAAAGAAGCCTGGATTCTGTTCTAGATATATTACTTCAAGCTGTCAGGGCTAACAGCCTGAAAATGGCTATAAGCTTGTTGCATCTGAATTCCATTCTTTGATATGTTTCCCTTGACTCCAAAGTGGCTGGTACACTCAAGCCAAATTTCTTCCCAGCTCATTCATTGTGAGCTAAAGGGATCTGAATATCACTTTCCTGGAGAGCATGGAGAAAGTATTACTGTCCCTGCCCAACCCCTCCTACTTCCCTTGGTCTTCTTGGGTCTGCACTGGGGATCCTGCAGACATTAGGGGAAGCAGGTGAACATGGTGACTGGAATCAGAAAGCCAACCATCTTATTGAATTAGGGTGAAAAAGAAAACTCCTAATTGCTTTACAGTTTTCCAGGAATGCCTGATTTTGGGTTAGGGAGGCAGGGTGCTCTGTTAGGTTAATTCGGGGACAGGGTGAGGATGACAGTGGTAAGAGGGGAGAGAAACTATTCATTTGTCTCTCCTCTTCTTCTGACCCACCACAGACTGACATAAGCTAAGGGACTAATGATTGCTGGAGCCAGCTTATATCAGTTCTCTGGGGCCAATTGTTAAATTTTCAGAAATTGTGTTAATTGGTTGATAAACACATTCATTATTAAAAATTAACTATACAGGGAGTTGAGCTCAGTCTCTTTCCCCTACTGCAAAACCCCATTGTAGCAGTCCCCTGAATAAAGCCTGCCTTCAAAAAAAAATATTAACTATATAAACTTACTTTTAAGTAGAATACTATGCAGCAAAAAGAAAGAAAGAACTCCTGCCTGTTGCAACAGCATGTATAGAACTGGAGAGTATTATGTTTAGTGAAATAAGCCAGGTGGTGAAAGACAAACACCATATGATCTCACCTAATACAGGAACCTAATGAACAAAACAAACAAACCAGCAAAATAGAATCAGAGCCATGGAAACAAGGAACAGACTGACAGTGATCAGAGGGGAGGAGGGTGGGGGTGGGGGAGAAGGAAGGAAAAAAGAAAAAGGGTCTAGTCAAAAAACTAGTATAAATGACCCCTGGACATGGAAAACAGGGTGGGGATTGACTATGGGAGTTGGTGCAGGGCAGTGGAGAGCAATGGGAGGGAGGATTGGGACAGCTGTAATAGAACAACAATAAAAATAAAAATTTTTTTAAAGATTTTTTATTCATTAAGAGAAGGGCATAATATCATTCCATAGTTGGAAATACATAATGATATAAAATAGAATATGCTACGGAATAGATTTTTAACAAGTTTATTATGATATAGTTCACAAAGCATACAACTCACCCATTTAAAGTGTACTGTTCAATGATATTTAGTATATTCACAGTGGAGTGCAACCATCCCAACAATCAATTTTAAAATGTTGTCATTATACCCCAAAGAAACCCTGTACCCATTAGAAATCAGGCTTCATTTTCCCCCAATCTTCTCTTTCCTCCTCAAAGCTCCAGGCAAGCTCCAATTTACTTTCTGTCTAGCTGGACATTTCATATAAATGGCACCATCCAATAGGTGGCCTTTGTGACTACTGCTTCCACATAACCTGTTTTCAAGGTTTTAGCTTTGCCGTGCTCTGTATCAGCACTTCACTCCTCTTTATTGCTGAATAACAGTCCATTGTTTGGCTGTACTACATTTATTTATCCTTTCATCGGTTGACGGATATTTGGGTTGTTTCCACTTCGAGACTGTCATAAGTAACACTGCTATGAGCATTCATGTACAAGACTTTGTGTGGACATACGTTTTTTATTTCTCCTGGGAGTACGCATACCTGGCATTACTGGGTCATATGCTAACCCTGTCCTTAACAACTCGAGGAGCTGCCAAACTGTTTTCCAACATGGTTGCACCATTTTACATTTCCACCAGCAGTGTCTGAGATTCCAATCTCTCCACATACTTGCTAACATATTACCATCTGTCTTTTTTATTTAAGTCATTCTAGTCTATGTACAATGGTATCTCATTGCAGTTTTGGTTTGCATTTCCTTAATGACTAATGTTTGTGAACATCTTTTTTTTTTTTTAAAGATTTTATTTATTTATTTATTTATTTATTTTTAAACATTTTTTTAAAGATTTTATTTCATTATTTTTAGGAAGATGGTAAGGGAGAGAGGCAAAGAGGGAGAGAGACATCATTGTATGGTTGCTTTTTCACCTGCCTCCAGCCACAGATCTGACTGGAGACCTGGCTTGCAACCTGATTATGTGCCCTGGCTGGGGAATCGAACCAGCGACTTTTGGGTTCGCAAGCCAGCACCTTACCCACTGTGCTACCAGCCAGGGCTATTTATTATTTTTAGAGAGAGGGGGAGGGAGAGAGGCAGAGAGGAAGAAAGACATCAATGTATGGTTACCTTTCACCTGCCTCCAGCTATGGACCTGGTTGGAGATCTGGCTTGCAACCTGGTTATATGCCCTGGCTGGGAATTGAACCAGCGACCTTTGGGTTGTGAACATCTTTTTGTGGTATCTTAGCCATTTATATATCTTTTGGGGAAAATTTCTATTCAGATTCTTTGCTTGTCTAAATGGAGTTATTTATTATTATTATTGAGTTGTAAGATGTTTGGATACAAGTCATGTGTGGGACACAAGAGCTGCACACATATTCTCCCATTGTGTCAGTTGTCTTTTCACTTTCTTGATGGTGAATCACAAACGTTTTGTAAATTTGATGAAGTTCCATTACCTATTTTCCCTTCCGTTATTGTGCTTTTGATGTCGTATGGAAGAAAACTTTGCGTAACCCAAGTTCATGAAGATTTGCTTATACATTTTCTTCTGAGTTTTATAGTTTTTGCACTTAACACTTAGATCTTTGATACATTTGGAGTGAATTTTGTGTATGGTATTCGGAAGGAGTCCAGCTTCACTCTTCTGCATGTGGATATCCAGATGCCTCAGCACCATTTGTTGAAAAGAGTATTCTTTCTGTATTAAATTGTCTTGTTGTAGAACAGATTTTTAGATATTATCTTACCTGATTTTACCTGATGCCACCCCAATTTCTTTGAACATCTGTTTATTTTCATACATTATTTCTGGACTTACAGCTTAGGTTCCACAGCCAAGATCTCCCACATGTGACCCATCTTAACATGCACAGCAGCATGTCTGTAACCCAGAGGGGAGCCACCCTCTGATGTCCAGGTGTATTAGTTAGGATAGATCACACACTGTACCAAATGACCCTCAAATCTCAGTTGCCCAACACAGTAAAGGTTTCCTCCTCTCTCTCATTCAGCCCAGTGCGAGTTGATGAGGGCAGGGGGTGTTCCACACTGTCACTCAGGATCCAGTGGCTCTGGGCCCACTGGAGCCTCCTAATCCTTCCCAGGATCTTCTGCAAGAGAGAAGAGGTGGGAACGTGTGGGAAATTTTAAGGGCCAGGCCTACAAATGGCACACATCATCCCTGCCCACTGGTCATTTCCCAAAACTCAGTCACAGCCTAAATGGCTGCGGGAGAAACTGAGAAATTAGATGTACTATTTGCTGGGAGGCATAGGAGACAGAATTTGATGAACACACAGCAGCCTTGGCCATACCATCTTACTCACATTTTAAGAAATGTGAGTGCACACGTGTGTATGTGTGTGTACTACTTCTAACTCCTGCACAGAGCCCTCCACTTCCAACCACCTTGCTCTACATTCTATGATAGGGACCCCTCCTCTCCAGAACTAATGAGTTCTGTTTGTGAGCCAATGTGGAAAGAAGTTTATTGGTTTGGTAAAAAGCGGAGTTCCATCTGAGTACAAGAGAGAAGCCAAAGTGCTGCAAAGTCCTTGGGAAATGCTGGAGGACACACGGTCAAGGGGGAGTGAATGGATTTTTCCAAATCCTGAGGAAAGGGGGATCTGAACCCTACATAATACTAAGTCCTTGGATATTGGTTACACTAAGATCCTATTCTACATTATGAATTTGGATCTAGCAGATGTCATAAAAAGAGGGATCATGAACAAATGTAGCGTGGAGACATTCACCCCTCCAGAATTAAATTTTATAGCCCTCTGATCAAACTGTTCTTTTGTCTCATAATCATGTGAATCCCTCATTTAAAAAAAAATAGAGTTATTTTTTTTTTCATTTTTCAGAGAAGAGAAGGGAAGGAGAAAGAGAGGATGAGAAACATCAACATGTGGTTGCCTCTGGCCCGCAACCCAGGCATGTACTCTGACTGGGAATTGAACCGCCATCCCTTTGTTCACATGCCAGTGCTCAATCCACTGAGCTACACTGGCCAGGGTGAGTCCTTCATTTTTATTATTACATTCAGCTGAAACTAAAAAGCTTTCTTCTACTTTGCCACTAAATGAGAAGGCAGGAGAGGTAGCCCCACTGTTCCTAAAGCATTCTGAGAAAATGAGAAAATGAAGACTTTTCAAGTTTCTCTCCAGCAATCTGCTATCCAAGATGACTAGTCTTAATGCCTCTGGCTTTTCTTCAGGAGGGTGGCAATAACTGCTTCCCTTTGGAATGGCTTCAAGTCCCCTGCATCTCTCTATAATGTTGGACCCTAAATTATATTAATACTCATGTTAGAAGAAACATTCATATGCATTTCCTTTCCTTTTCTTTTTTTTTAATTTTTTATTGTTGTTATATTACATTCATCTCATTTTCCTCCTTCTTTCTTTTTGTTTATCCTCCCCTGAGGATATTTTTCTTCATTGATTTTTAGAGAGAGAGAAAGGGAAGGAGAAACATCGATATGAGAGAGAAACATGGATTGGTTGCCTTCTCTTTTATTTTTTTTTAAATTTTATTGTTGTTGTATTACATCCATCCCCTTTTTGCTCTCTTCTGTCCCCCTCCCCACCCACCCATTCCCCCCAAAGTCAATCCCACCTGTTGTCCATGTCCATGGTTCCTTTATACTAGGTTCTTGTCTAAGCTTCTCCCCTTCTTTGCCTCTGCCTCCCCCCTTCCCCCAACCCCGTTCCCGCTGACCACTGAAGGCCTATTCCTTGTATTCATATACTTGGTTCTGTTTTGCTTGTTGTTAGTTTTGCTCATTATTGTCCCGTAATGGGTGAGATCATATGATATTTGTCCTTCACTTATTTCACTAAGCATAATACTCTCCAGTTCCATCCAAATTGTTGCAAAGGGTACAAGTTCCTTCTTTCTTTCTGCTATATAGAATTCCATTGTGTAAATGTCCCAAAGTTTTTGGATCCAATCATCCACTGATGGGCACTTAGGCTGTTTCCAGCACTTGGCTATTGTAAATAGTGCTGCTATGAACATAGGTGTACATAGGTTCTTATGAATTGGTGTTTCAGGATTCTTTGGGTATAGTCCGAACAGACAACTCACTGAGGAAGATATACAAAGGGCCCAGAGGCATATGAAAGAATGCTCACCATCGCTAGTCATCAGAGAGATGCAAATTAAAACTGCATTAAGATACCACCTCACACCTGTCAGAGTGGCAATCATCAGCAAATCAACAAACAACAAGTGTTGGCTAGGATGCGGGGCAAAGGGAACCCTCATACACTGTTGGTGGGAATGTAGGCTGGTGCAGCCACTGTGGAAAACAGTATGGGGTTTCCTTAAAAAACGAAAAATGGTACTGCCTTTTGATCCAGCAATTCCACTACTTGGTTGCCTTCTCTTACACGCCCCACCCAGGGATTGAACCTGCAATCTGGCTATGTGTCCTGACTAGGAATCAAACTCACATTTGGTCCACAGGATGATATTCCAACCAGCTGACCTACAATGGCCAGGGCATGAGTACATTTCTGTAGATTCTCTTTGTCACCAACTTCCTAGAAGCTTCACCCACTGGCCCCATCTGTCTTTGTAGGTCAGAGATTAACTCCCTTTCAATAGTGTTGGCTGTGATTGGGTGTCTCCTCTCCTCTCTGGCAATATGCTATCTGTCTTTCCTTTAAACTCTCTCTTGGGTTACGCCCTATACCTAAAACACCCTTTTATGTCTAGCTCAAAACCCCCTCCTACCAATATTCAAATAATTTTAAAATCAGACCCCACCCATCCCCCTCCAAAACCCATATTGTCTGGACTTGTCATTTATATAACCACACCAAAAACTCTTGCACCATTCTTTCATTCATTTCACTAATGAACACATTTGTTATTTGTCTCAGGCTGGTTTGCCCAGTTAAGGCTGTTAGTCTGAATCAGTGAGTTCCCTCTTTCACTGCAAACTGGAGAAGAGAACTTTTCATCCTTGATCACAGCTACAAAAATAGTGTTCTGCTTTCAGAGCAAAAATACTTGGTTCAGGGTCTATTGGCCCATGAAACATCAGAACTGAAGTGATGCCTTTAGCTCCCATAGTACATATGTGAAGTAAATGAAGGGAAAGAAAGCTGAATGAACCTGAATTTATGGAGACCCTTCATCATGTGTCCTGTACTGTATTTGGTACTCTATATGTAGCATCTTAGGAATTCTCACCTGAATCCAATAAAGTACCATTGTCCTCGTTTTCTAGAGGTTAAGAAAGGCTAAGCAATTTACCTAAAGTCAAACCACTGATTCTGGAACCAATATGCAAATCTATGTCAGTCTGTACATTAATGTCTCTCTCCCTCTCTGCCTCTTTTTCTACTCCTCTCTCTAGAAACAATAAATAAAATCTTTTTAAAAAATCTATGTCAGTCTGAATGTCTGTGTTCCTTGTGGCCTCCCTCAGCATGTATGGCGGGTATTATTTATTAGTCACTGTACTTGCTTAGAATAGAAGAGCCTCAGAGTTTTATTTAAATGCTTATGCTAAAAGCAACCTAAGTGTCCTTTGATAGGTGTCCTTTATTCTTGGATAAAGAAGATGTGGCACATATATACAGTGGAACACTACTCAGTCACAAGAGAAGATGAAATACTGCCATTTGTGGCAACATGACTAGACCTTGAAAACATTATGGTAAGCAAAATAAAGCAGTCAGAAAAAGCCAAGAACCATATGATTTCACTCATATGTGGGATATAAAACTGAGACTCATAGACACAGACAACAGTATGGTAGTTACCAGAGGGAAGGGGGTGGGAGGATAGAAAAGGGTCAAGAGAAGAAAATGGTGATGGAAGATGATTTGACTTTGGGTGGTGAGCACGCAATGCAATATATAGATAATATATTACAGAAGTATTAAAATCTTATTAACCAATATCACCCCATACATTTAATTTTTTTTAATATAATTGAATTTAAAAATGCATATGTGGATCACAAGCGAGGAAGGATAGCAGTGAAAATCCATCTCTCCTACTACATGATGGTGAGTGATATCATGTTGGTACAAGACAGATACAAAGTGCATTGGGGTGCCTATATATGTTTCAATTTATAGACAATTAAATATCTATCTAATGTGTGTAGACATCTCCTTCTCTCCACCCTCTGCCAAGATGGTTCTATGTAGTATTTTCACAGAGAAAAACCACATGGATCATAGGAACAAACTTGGGACCCAATTGTATTTTACATGATGGTAAGAATGGATTGCTTTGTTGGAGGGATAACAGGCTACTATGTGTGAACTAAGAAACCTTGAAAGGGTCCTTTTCTCTGCATATTGCTGTGCTTGTAAAGTTCTTTTGCAGCCCACACACTGGATACAGATGGTGCAAAGGTGTGCGGAAAGGGTTTTAGGAATGATTTTATTAGGACCACAGTGAAAGGTCTTTTTATTATCAACCTAGAGTGAGGCACCAGAGAAAAAAGTTAGGGTAAGCTCCTGAGAAGTGTAATGAGGAAGTAGGAGAGGTGGACATCTCTGGCCCAAAAGCAGCTAGGTCCTCTCATCCGAGCTCCCACCTCCGCACATGGTTAAAGGGAAATGGTTTATGACAGGAAACTCCTGCAGTGGTCACAAAAGTCAACAAGGCCTGGCTCAAACCAGATCAACCCAAGATGGAGGAATAATTGGCCAGAGAGCGCCCCAAATCTCAATATACCATCGCTATAATGAAAACTTGACACCACAAGTACAAGAAAGAGGGTGGGGGACGAATATGCCATGACACTTTCAGAACAGACCATATTAGGAACCAGAAGGAAGAGTCAGAATGTGGCACCACAAAGTTAAAAAAACAACCCAGCCATGGAAACAAAGTCTCAAGGGCTAACTGAACCTATTACAACTCACTTGCGAGTGGGCCCACATCTGCGTTTGCCCGCATCTGCTTTTGCATCTTTCTCAGCGGTGCCCTATGAGACTTGCAACCAGGAAGGCAGCGGCTGACTCAATCCCTGACTCTGTCACCAGGAACCTGCATCCTTGTCCCTTTTTTCCTACCTGAAACAAACATGCTTTTCCTCCTACATGGACTGGTTGTTGAATTCTTTCCTGTGACAGTCAAGTGCCTGGAGGATTCAGACCATGCTGGGGCAGGGCCAGCCCCCAGCACGGAACTGATGTGGTGAGTAAAGAACAATCAGGACATGTAGGTGGAATGTAGTTTACGCCAGATAAGGCTATTTCTATCATCTTCACATCTTTTTCTCCCAGTCCCACTTCCCTCTCAGCCACTACCTGGAGTTTGGCCGGTGGGGAGGTTGGGGACCTAGAGGGAAAAACAACACAATTCTTTTGACCTACTCCTGATGATTTCACCTTGGGTTTTCAAATTTTTTAAATCTACTTTTTAGTTTAAAATGAAAATTGACATCCACTAAATTTTACATGCAGTGTGAATAATTGTAGACCTTTTCTTGACAGAGAAGCAGAAGGATATTTCTTGATAGAAAAACAGAAGGCCAGGGAAAGAACTGTACAATATGTGTACGTGGTGAGGGGTGGGTGGTGGTGGAGGTGGGATGTAGAAAGTAGCCTTGAGGTCTGGACCTTCAGTTTCCCTCGATTCTTGGGGACAGAACTTGGCACAGAACAATGGCAGTGGTTGAGAGTTTTCTCAGTAACCAGGAAGCACACAATCAAATAGTAATATAATGTCAGCCATAAACATATGCTATACATATAAGTTTTCTAGAAGCCACATTTAAAAATGGGAAACAGGTTAAAACTAAATTTAATAATATACTTTATCGAACCTATTATACCCAAAAATATTATCATTTCAACATGTAATCAGTTTTTTTAAATAGTGGAATATTTTACATTCCTTTCTTTTTTTGATATGAAGTCTTCAAAATCCAGTGTATATTTTAATTTATAGCATATCGCAGTTTGGATTAACCTCATTCCAAGTGCTCAATAACCACACATGACTGGTGGCGCCGACCTTATTATTAGATAGCACAGACCTGAACAGCTATTTCTTCTGTGCCCCCATGACTTCTTCTGTGATTTCTCCCAAGCCAAAATGGAAAGAGCATTGCATTAAAAAAACATTAGATATACCCAAAGGTCACTGGTTCAATTCCCAGCCAGGGCACATAACCAGGCTGCAAGCCAGGTCTCCAGTCAGGTTCATGGCTGAAGGCAGGTGAAAAGCAACCATACATTGATGTCTCTCTCCCTCTCTGCCTCTCTCTCTTCCCCTCTCTCTAAAAATAATAAATAAAATCTTTTTAAAAAAACCATCAGATACAGTATATTGCGGCCTAATAAACTATGTCAAAAGTTAGTGGCTTAAAACAACTATTTATTTGCTCAACCATTTATGGGTCAATAACATGGGCTGTGCTCACCTGGGACATCTAGACTATGTTCCAAGTGCTGTTGGTCATGTTCATTTATATCCCTGGGCCTTGACTACAATGGCTAAACTGGCTGAGTCTCTATCCCTGTGTTCCTTTATGCTCCAGGGGCTTATTCACATGGCAAAGAAAGAATCTCCAGCAACATGAAAGGATAAGTCCCAATGTACTACATCAGCTTTGGGAAAGTCAGCTACTGTATTGTTAGGACATTCAATAAGCCAATGAAGAGGTTCACAATTTGAGAAATTGAGGCCTCCTATCAACAGCCAATACTGACTTACCAGTCACATGTGTAAGTCATCTTAGAAGCAGACCCTCCAGCTCCACCTCAAGCCTTCAGGTGAGACTGAAGTCCTAACCAACACCTTGACTGTGACTTTCCAAGAGATTCTGAGTCATTCCTAAATTCCTGACCCACAGTAAGTTTGAAATGATAAATGCTATTGTTGCTTTAAGCCACTAAGCTTTAGGATAACTTGTAATTAATGCAGCAATAGGTAACTAATATAACTACCTAATACAATTAGCTTTATTTAGGAAAGAGATAAAGGGTCTGAATTAATCTCCATCATATTTTGATTTCATAGAAGAATTAAATGTATTTGTCTTAGATACTAAATCTTATTGTTTTCCCTAAAGGTGAAATATAACTTGCCTTTTATATAAAGAACATTTAAAATAAAAAATACATGTCACCAAATGTCATATGTTGTACCCAAAATATACAGCATTATGAAATGTATAGTTCCCTCTAGCCAATGAAAGTAATGATTCTTTACTTTGGTTTTTATGCAAAAGAAATATAGTTTAAAATATTTTAAAATATAGGGAGCTAAAGACTTTGACTGAACTGCATGTCTATGGGGATTTCTAAATTTTCTTCAAACAAATTCTAGATATAAAAATCGCTTGTGGAGATTCCCTTGGGGATTCCCCTAAATTCTACTTTCCTGCTTGGTACATGATGTGCTCTCAGCAAACAGGACTGAGTCATTCAAGATTTAAGCAATATGGGCTTGTATTGCTTTTCTTCAATCTCGCTTCTCCACCTTCTTTTATGTCAGGCTTTCAAATATCTGAAATCATGTAGTTTCCTCTTCTTCTTTTTTTTTTTTTAGATTTTATTTAATTATCTTTAGAAAGAGGGGAAGAGAGAGGGGCAGAGAGGGAGAGAGACATCGATGTATGGTTGCTTTTCACCTGCCTCCAGCCACAGACCTGACTGGGGACCTGTTTTGCAACCTTGTTATGTGCCCTGGCTGGAGAATCGAACCTGTGACCTTTGGGTTCGCAGGCCAGCACCTTATCCACTGTGCTACCAGCCAGGGCAGTTTCCTCTTCTTTACTTACAACAAGGTGTAATTCACCTTACCTCTTCCTTTCATAGCTATTGCATTAAAATATAGCCTAACATGGAGTGTATGTCAATTGCCAACAACAGTTTGTACCTTAGACTTATTTTGATAGTTCTCCTAATGCTATAACTTCTTCCATTTTATGTCTTTTTCTGGTTTTTCTTATGCTATCTTTTGCTTTTAAGAGGGATCCACTTTTTATATCTCTGGTATCCTATTGCCTCTTCAGTAGAGACTTCTAAATCTGAAAAACTTAAAAATCCAGTTAAGGCTCTGGTAGGATAGATTAGTCGGTTAGAGCATTATTCCAATATTCCAGGTTGCAGGTTCAATCCTAGTCAAGGCACAAACAGGAGTCAACCAATGAATGCATGACTAGTGGAACAATTAATCAATTTTTCTCTCCCTCCTTCCTCTCTCTTCCTTAAATCAATCAATAAATAAATAATTTTAATCCGATTAAACATTTGTAACTATGTAACAAATAAAATGTAATCTTATCTTAAAGTAGTCATAGCTTTGTTTACTTTGGAAACTTCTGAAGCTCCTTTCAAATGTTTTTCTGAACCATTTTCTTTACTTTTGGTCTGGAAACTAGGCATGCTTCATCTTCTGAGCTATTTCTCTTCCTCTTTTCCCATGCTGACTTTAGGTAAGCTGGATACTTCAACTCTTTCCTGCTTTTGTTTTCTTTTTTCTTTAAGGATGCCTTTTGGAGGTCAGTGATGCCTACTTCGGAGCTCTCAGGTATAGTCTTGGACCTTTTTGTTTTACAGGTACTCTTGGGGTTTGTGTCTATATTTCTTCCACTTTGGCCTGAATACTCTCCTTTTTTCATTTCCTGTTTTTTCTTTTTCTTTTCTTCTTAGGTGCTATCATGAGTTTCATTTCATTTCAGCTACATCTGCTTAAATATTAAATAAAATGACTCACCAGCTACTCTCAGAATGGGAGTGGAATATACCAGGTTTTCCTGGTCCTTCTTCTGGTGGATATTAAGAAACTGAAATGGATGCCAAAAGTTAATTGCTATTTATAACACTTGCTAACTTCTGTTTTCTTTCTTTCTTATCCTTTTTTTTTTTTTTTAATCTGAGTTTACTCAACAGCTTTTGCTGTGTTCTCTTATTTTAGATTCCACAAAGGCAAGTCCCATTCACTCTTCCGTAGACTTATAATATTACAATACTTACATAAACAACACTGCCACACTTCCCAAATTCTCTTCAATCCAGCTGGGATTAACACTTTTTTTTTTTTGGAAAGTATTTCCTATGATAAATTATAAGCAGCGTTAAATACATAAGAATTTAAATCTATAAAGACTAAAGCTTCAAAACCCTTTTGTCTTAGAAGATCAATAAATTTTAACTTAAATATTAAATATATAACCTATATCTATCTGCCTATGTTATATGAGTATCCATCTCTTAACCACATAAATATTTTTAATATTATATTATAGGCAGCACACGGAGATTAAGTACTCAACTTCTGGAGTCAAATGCAGCTGACCTTGAATCTGGCTCCATCATTTATGAAAGTAAAGACTCTGAGCTTTGGTTGCCTCATCTCTCAATGGAGATAATTATGCATGCCATGTGGGGTTAATGTGGGGATTATATGAGGTGCCAAATATTAAGTACTTAGCATTGCACCTGCGCTGATGCATGGTATCTGACATTATCTTCTTAGCTGGGCCATGCCATATGTATTTCTTGACTCTTCCATGCTGTGTATTCATTTTGCACTAGAGAAAATGCTTTCAGAGTGGGAAATTTATTCAGGTGTTGCACTGATGGTCTCACATCAACTTTATGCTCCTGGGCATGTCTATAGCTCTTTCTATGTGTAAAATAAACCCAAAATAAGTTGAGATAGTTAACTAATTATTACAGTCTTTCATGAAATACAGAATCATTTAAAGAAAACAAAGAAGCTTACTCCAGTTGCCAAATCTACACATAACATGAAAGCCAGACTTCCTATTTGGAGTATTTGGGCCAGTAGAACTTAATTCAGGCTCAGCATGGTCATATTTTACATGGAGCCTTGTCATTCACTCATTCATTTAATAAGTGAAAGATAATCCACTGTAAACAGTGGATGTGTTCAACAGGACCCTGAACTCAGCCCCAGTTCTGTCTTTTATCAATAAGTTGTGCAGACATTGTCTGATGCTGCCCTGATGTGGACAAAGGAGTGGGAGAGGCAGCCAAGAGAGGACATGACACTGGGATAGCCTGTAATTCTTTCATTTGACCTGGAAAGGACAATTTCCTGTGGGTTTGTAGAGAGCACAGTAGATGGATACACTTAAGCTATTTTCATGTCCTCTACCCAAGTTGTGGTCCTTGTGGCAGGGGTAATCCTAGAAGTGGTGGTGGGGACTGATCTCCATGCCTGAAAAGTGTATCTGAAGTCTCATCTGGACAACCCACAGATGTGTTTGGCATATGGGTCTTGACAGAAACGGTCAGACTATATGAGGATGCTACAGTACCCCAGAGAGAGGGAATTGCCTCTCATCCAGGGCGTCCCAACAAGGGTGTGTTGCCAGTCCTGCTTCTGTTTCTGCCCCGACTCAGGAAGCCAGGAGCAGAAGGAGAAGAGGGAAAGTGTTTGCAGATCATGCCCCATACTCTATGCTAAATTGCTGGGGGAAGGAGAGAATGGCTTTGAGTGGAATATAAGATTCACATTTTAAAAAGAAAGCTTTTCATTATAGAAAGTGTCTAGAATAAAATAGAAAGATCAGTGCAGTGGCTCCTAGCAAGCTGCTTCATTAATTATGGGCTCACATCCAATCTTGCTCATTTCACCTGCACTGTCCTACTTTCCCATCCTAAATTATTTTGAAGCAATTAGTCTATTTCACCCATAAGTATTTTAGTATATATCTCCAGAAGATAAAGGCTTAAAAAATAATCATTAGAATCCTGAGTAATATGAAATATCCCCTGATTGTGTCATAATTTTTTTATAGCTTATTTGAAACAAGATTCCTTATGTGGTTATTGGGTTTTATGTCTATTAAGACTTTAAATCTATGGTTTCCTATTTTTCTTATAATTTATTTGTTGAATAAATTGGTTGTTTTTCCTGTAGAGTTTCCCACAGTCTGGATTTAGCAGATTGCTTCCATGTGACATTGTTTAACATGTTTTTTGTCCCTGCCTTTTCTCTAAATTGGTAGTTATATCCAGAGGCCTGATCATATTTAAATTGGTTGAATTTAAATTAACAAAACTATTTTATTGGTGATGGTATGTTACTCTTCAGAAGGAATTCTCTTTCCCACCCTCTCTCTTTCTAACTATTTTTAAGTGTACAGCTTAGCCATGTTAAATACATCAACAGCATTGTGTAGACTTTTTCATCCCAAACATTTTCATCCTAAAATTCTATGACCACTAAATGATGCCCCACTCCCCTTCCCTTCAGCTCCCTACAACCACTGTTCTACTTTCATTCTCTATGAATTTGACTCCTCTAGATCCCGCATATAAGTGGGATTATATACACTATTTGTCTTTTTTTAACTACCTTACCTCATTTAGCATAATATCTTCAAGGTTCATTCATGTTGTAACATTTGTCAGCCATTTTCTAGGCTAAATAATATTCCACTGCATGTATTTATTACATTTTATCTGTTCATCTGTCAATGGTCAACTTCCAGCTTTTAAATAATGCTACTATAAAAACATGGTTATACAAATATCATTTTGACACCCTGCTTTCAGTTATTTTAGCTAAAATCTAGAAGTGGAATTGTTGGATTATATGGGAATTATATTTTGAATTTTTTTAAAGGAACTTCCATGCTGTTTTCCATAGTGTCTGCACCATTTTACATCCCCAACAATAGTACTCAGGATTCCAATTTCTCCGCATTCTTGCCAATGCTTGTTATTCTCTGGTGATTGGATTTTTTTAAGATGTTTTTTTAATTTTTTTATTTTTAGAGAGAGGGGAAAGGAGGGAGAAAGAAAAAGAGAGAACCAGTGATTGTGAGAGAAACATCAATGAGTTACCATTCACATGCCCCAAAATGGGGGGGACCTGGCCCACAACCCAGTCATGTGCCCTAACAGAGAATTGAACCAGTGACCTTTTGGTTCTTAGGCCAGCACTCATTCCACTGAGACACACCAGCCAGGACATGTTTTTGTTTTTTATAACAGCCATCTCAGTGGGTGTTTGGTGATAACTCACAGTGGTTTTGATTTGCATTTCCCTGATGAGGAGTATTGAGCACATTTTCATGATCTTATCAACCATTTGTATATCATCTTTTAATGTCTTATCAGACATACAATCTCAAACATTATCAGGTATATGGTTTGCAAATATTTTCCCCCATTCCATAGGTTGTCTTTTCACTGAGTTTATTGTCCTTTAATGTGCAGGCTTTTTTTATTTGATGTAGTCCAATTTGTATATTTTTACCTTTGCTGCCTATGCATTTTGTCTTATCCAAGAAATCCCTGCCAAAGCCAATGTCATGAAACTTTTCACCTATGCTTTCCTCTACAGGTGCCTCACTTTTAGTCAGCATTGGTGATCCTTGCCAAGAATGATTACTTCATCAGAAGTTCCAATATTTCAATTTAGTCCATTCTAGCTAGAAGTATTAGCTAGAATACTTCTATGAAATTTCTTTTCATCAACCACTTGTTACCCTGAGTCTGATTTTAAACATGGAAGATTTATTATTTACCTATAAGTTGTTAAAATAATGTGTTGTCTTCCTAGCTGACATCCTCAAAGAATGAATTGAAAATTTTTGTCTCCTTTGACCTTATAGATTTAATAATTTTGATGTTTAACCCACTGAAGTTATTATTATTATTTTATTGCTGTTCAGATGTTTCTATGCTTAGACAGAGGGAGACTCTTTAAATTGGCTCCTGAATTCTTTTGGCATGGCTTGCAGATTCTTTGATTCCTTGATTTCTGGAATTGTAAGATGCTTTAGGCCTATCTTACACATTTCCTGTCTCAGACAAAGAATTAGCTGTTGAGATAATATTTAAGTACAAACAGTACTAAGATTTTGAAATCTAACATGAGACTGTTTTAATTATCTAAACATTGTGCAGTTGGACTAAACTATCTCAAAATTCTTGACTATCCAGACAGTATAATTGCGCAGCCATGGGAAACCATGAAATGACTTCATGTTGACATACCTCTAATGAATTGAAAAGTCTCAATAAACTGGTAATAGACATCCAAGTGGGGAGGCAGTTGGAGGTGTAATATTAGGCTTAGTGGAAGGTCCAGACTAAAAGTACAAATTGGGAAGTTCTCCCAGTAGATTAGTGTGTAAATCTAAGGGGTAGGTGAGATGATCTAGGGAGAAAAAGCTGAGAAAAGAGAAAGCCAAGAACAGCGTCCAAGGGTGCACTGATGTAACCATTTAGAAGAGGCATAGCCAAGCAAAAGGATCTGCTTGGTGAACTAGGAGGAAACCAGGATATTAAGGTGATCTTGAAACCACGTGAAGAGTGTATTTTTTTTTTTTTTAATTTATTGAGGCAACACTGGCTAACATAATTATACAATTCTACAACCCATCATCTGTGCACTGTATTGCGTGTTCGCCACCCCAAGTCAAGTAAGAGTATATTTTAAGTAAAAGATCAATTATGTCAAAGAAAGAAGCTGAGAAAGAGAAAGACTAAACAATGACCCTTAGATTTGGCAAAGTGCAAGTCTTGGAACTTTGACAAGAAGGGTTGCTGAGGGTTGGTGGGATGGAGGCATCAATGGAATAAGTTGAGGAGATGGACTATGTCTTCGTGAACTGCTGAGTGGTAGGCTCTTAGTGTGCCCATGCCAACTGAGAGGGCAAGGAGTCTCTAGCAAAGGCTAGGCCTCCGCACCGAAGGCAGAACTCCATGCTGAGCAGGTAGCCTGGAGGAGAGGTGGGTAGCAGACTGTGGGCAGAACAGGCTCACCACTTATCTGCTTATTTTTAAAAGATTTTATTCATTTATTTTTAGAGAGAGGGAAGGGAGGGGAAAAATAAAGGGAGAGAAACCTCAATCAGTTTCCTCTCACACACCCCCAACTAGGGACCAGGCCCACAACCCAGGCATGTGCCCTGACCAGAAATCAAACAAGCAACCTTTTGGTTCACAGGCTGGCACTCAATCCACCGAGACACACCACCAGGGTTCTACTTCCTTTTTTAAAATTGTGGTAAAAAATACATAGTATAACAAGTTACTATCTTAGATGTTTTTAAACGTAGAGTTCAGCTGTGCTAAGTATAGTCACATTGTTGTGCAACAGATTTACAGAAATTTTATCTTGTAAAACTGAAACTCTGCCCCCTTTAAATAGCAATTCTCCTTTCTCCCCGACCCAGCTCCTGGAAATCACCATTCTACTTTCTATCTCTATGAATTTGACTCCTCTGGAGACCGCATATCAGTGACCCACTTATTTAAGAAGGCTGAACTCAGATCCCTGAAAGTTATGTGTATAAAGGACCCTACGGAAGAATATCCAACCAAATGAAGAGTATGTAAGCGCAGGCTAGCAAGGGAAAGTCTGGCCAACGAAAAGTTGCATTTGGGCAAGCCAGAGATAAAACAGAGACCACTGAGTGAACGGGCTGCTTCCCCAGCTTGCAGCTGTCTAAGGATGAGCTGGGGAAAGCCAAGGAGGGGTTGGGAGAGGAATAAGATTCCAGTGACCCACACAGAGACAAGCACAAGCTTGTGACATTGATGGGGAGCAGAGACTTACAGGGTGGCTTCAGCAGCAGCTGGGAAAGGCTCAGTTGAGAGGGCTCAGCTTAATATATAAGACTGAATGGGGAAAGAGCAGGTGGAGTCCAAAGCAAATGCTTCTGCCCATGCTGATGTAAAAGAGGATGTTGCTGGGCCCCCATGGCCAGGCTGGAGGCTGTTGCTCCGTCGTAGGGTAATAAGTGGGTGGTCCTCCTACAGTGGTGTACCCAGGGAGGTGGGCTGGATGGCCCTTTCAAATGAGAAGCTGCATCTGCAGCATCTTTAGATCATATGATGTAAAGGTGCCAAGAATTACCACCCAAGCCTCAGATTTTCCAATCCTGATGCAATCACATTGGGTGACATACTAGACCAAGATCCTTAGTTACTTCCTTTAGAGGCTGTGTTAGCGGGAAGTGATGACAGGAAAGTTCATATCTTCACTCAGTTGACTCATATGGTAATGGTAAAATTCAGTTTCCACCACCATACCCACTAACTAACATTCAGACTTGTAGACTATTTTTTTATTTTCATTTCTAGTAATTTACCTGGGACACTGAAGCCTCAAGTTCTTGTTTCAGTCATGACACCCACCAACTGGATGGCAGCAGCCAAGTCACTCAGCTTCTCTGAGCATCTATAGTAGATCTATGATGAGAATAAATAACACTTACTCCAAAGAATTGCTTTTTAAATAAAATCACATATGTGAGGTTAAATGATTAATTGCATATTGCTAAAAGTTTAGATTTTAATTTTTATCCTTAACAAGTCCATTTTATCTAATTATCAATAAAGTCCTCCAATGGCTGCCTGGTGCCCTAGAATAAAATCCAACCTTCTTACCCGGCCTGAGAGTCTATGTAACTTTGCCCCTGCCTAGTTCTCTGACCTTGTTTCTGACCTCCCTCTTGCCTTCTTTCATAGCCAGATTCTCACCACACTGAGCTTACTTCTGCTTCTTATGCATTCCAATATTGTTCCCACCTCAGGGACTTTACTGTTACTCTCCCTCCTGCCTGAAATGCTTTTCATGTGGCTCTAATCTCCCACCCTTTCTGCTCTCGACTCAAATATAATTTTATTAGACCATTCATCACATCTTGTGTTGTCCCCTGACTTGGTGATAGTCTCTATCACCAAAACCTATTTTATTTTCTTTATGAAATTATCAATCTCTTATTTATGTGTGTTTGACTTATTTACTGTCTAGATTCCTTACCAAAAGGAACATAAAGAATACAGTTTGTATTAATCGCTTCTGTCTTCTAACCTAGAATAGTGCCTGGCTCATAAGAGGAGTTTAATATTGGGTTGGCCAAAAAATTTGTTTAGATTTTTTCTGTATGATGGCTCTATTAGCATTGTCTTTAACTTCATCTAAAACAACTTTGTTACGTTGTACTATGCCAACTGTTATATCAGTATGCATTTTTTAAAAACATCAAAATTGGGGAGTTTTTGTGCAGCCATTTTAATATTGAGGGTGGAGGAAAATACATGACATGTTTGTCATTTTATGCTTTCTTATTTCAAGAAAGGTAAAAATGCAACTGAAATGCAAAAAAAAAAAAAAAATCTGTGCAATGCATGGAGAAGGTGTTGTGACTGATCAAATGTGTCAAAAATGATTTATGAAGTTCTGTGCTGGAGGTGTCTTGCTGGATGATGCTCCATGGGTGAGTTAGACCAGTTGAAGTTGATAGCAATCAAATGAGACATTAATTGACAATAGTCAACATTATATCATGCAGGAGAAAGCTAGCATACTCAAAATATCCAAATCAATAAAGTTATTGGTAAAAATAAAAAATGTGTCTTTCCTGGTTGGTAGCACAGTGGATAAGGTGCCGGCCTGCGAACCCAAAGGTCACAGGTTCGATTCCCCAGCCAGGGCACATAACCAGGTTGCAAACCAGGTCTTCAGTCAGGTCTGTGGCTGGAGGCAGGTGAAAGGCAACCATACATTGATGTCTCTCTCTCTCTCTCTCTGCCTCTCTCCCTTCCCCTCTTTCTAAAAATAATGAAACAAAATCTTTAAAAAAAAAAAATGTGTCTTTTATTTTACAGAAAAAAATCATATGGATTTTTTTGGCCAACCCAATACATATTCATAGAACAAACTAAATTACTACTAGGAAAATTGTTTTGTTTAATGATTTTATTTATTTATTTATTTATAAGAGAGAGGAAGGAAAGGAGAAAGAGAAAGAGAGAAACATTGATGTGTGAGAGAAACATCAATCAATTGCCTCTTACATGCCCCCAACAGGGGATCTGGCCCGCAACCCAGGCACATGCCCTGACCAGGAATCGAACTGGTGGTCTTTTGCTTTGCAGGCCAGCGCTCAATCCCCTGAGACATATCAGCCAGGACAGAAAATTCTTTACGTTAGATTTTTTGTTTTTAAGTGGCCACATTATGGACACAAAATAAATTTTAAACCTAGTAATTTTATATCACAATAAACCTGATTGTTCTGACCTTTATGTTTTCCATCAAAAGTTGTATTTGTAGTAAACATGTTATTTCATAACCTAATTTTTTTTTTAATTGTATTGTTGTTGTATTACATCCATCCCCTTTTTGCTCCCCTCTGTCCCCCCACCCACCCACCCATTCATAACCTAATTTTTAATCAATAACACAGAATGTTTCTTCTACAACATAAATTTTAATAATGACATGTGGATGTACCATAGGGTGTTTAACCAGTTCCCTGTGATGTGCATACTGGGGAATGCTGGATTAAAGGGCCACTGATAAATATCCTAAATTTTCCTCCAGAAAGGTTGTGTCAATTTACACTCCTAACAACAGTATAAAAGAGATCAATTTTCCATAGCTTGTGCCAATATTAAGTTTTATCATTAATAAAACAAAACAAAATGTTTGCTGATTTAGTAAGTGAAATAATAGCTCATCATTGCTTTATTTTGCATTTCTCTAATTAATTGTGAGTTTAAACTGTTTTCTTTGGTTTTGAATCATGTTGTATTTCTTCCTTATGAATTGTCACTTTATTTTTGGTTGCATCTTTTTGTTTGTTGTTATTGTTGCTAATTTTCTTTTGTAGTATTCAGCTTTTATTGATTTGCAAAACTGTTTATATTGAGGCAATTAACTCTGTCACAAAGCAGTGAACCCGTATGACAAGGGTTAATTGTACATCTTTTCCAAATAAGTTGCTTGCCTTTTAATTTGGTTTTTGGACCTCAATACACAACCTACACAACCCAGAAGGGAAGGCACACCACAGTGAAATCTAAGTCCCAGCACAGCATGCCTCACCCCTGGACAACACAAGTCCTGGCCAGAGTGTCTGGATGTCAAAATAATGTAGAACTAACAATTCCCAGGACAACCTCTAGAACAACAAACTACTATTTACTTGCTGATGGGCTATGGAGTACCCTCTATCTCTGACCCAAGGGTGTCTAAATTTCAAATAGAAACTTTAAAGATCCAAAGGAATGAAGCTACAATGGTGAAATAACAGGCATTAGAAACTTGTTTAATGTTAAAACTATGTTATTTAACTTTTCCCATAAAGCATCTTTCTCTGTCCTCTCAGAAGACCAGTATGCCTGAGTGGCCAGACCTATGGAGAGAGGTTCCCAGTAAAACATACTTAGTGTGTGTGTGTGTGTGTGTGTGTGTGTGAAAGTGTGTGAGTGTAAAAGTGTGTATGTATGAGAGTATGTGTATGTATATGTGCATGAGAGTGTGTGCATGTATGTGAAAGTGTGTGTGTGTGAGAGCATGTGTGTGCATGGAAGTGTGTATGTATGTGTGAAAGTGTGTGGGTATACGAGAGAGAGAGGCTATGTGTGTAAGGGGAAAAAGGCATATGTTGTATTACCTCTCCTCTTCAACTGATCATTTTTGAAAAAATGTTTTTCAAATAAATATACAAGCAGTGTCCTCTCCCAGGTGAAGCTGCCTCTCAGTATAGCCTGATGGTCAGAACCCATCGCCCGTCTTCTATCAGAGACATCAGGAAGCCTGGTGAGCCTTTCATTCCTCTAATATAACTTCTCTTGGAAGTCCCTTGCATGTGGGCAACACTCCCTCTGCCTGTTTGGAGGACTGTTATTTGGCCCCTATCAGCCATCCCACCTCTGGACAAAACAAAACTGCTGTTGCTCTGACCTTCCCACCTCACCAGTATTTCCCTCCTTCCTGAACCTGTTTCATTCATAACCTTCCATTCTTTTCTGCTGGTTCTGCTTTGTGTCAAAAGTCTCAGAGAAGAGGGACAAAGCTGAGTGATGAGGTGGTGGGCAGGAGGAATGTGCAAAAATAAACAGCTATGGGCCCAGCAGTGACTATCACCTGGGTCAGACTCCAATTTGCTCTTGCTCCCTACCATGTGCCTGGGAATCCCCCTGGGAATCTACCCAAGTGCTCAGCAGAGAATTTTCTACAGTCAGAAAACCTGATGACATCAGCCACATGGCATCCAGTGCAGTGAGAGACTGTGACATTTCCAACCGGATGGAAACACCTCAAGGGCAGCCCCTGTACTAAATTAGGTTTAGTAAACCATCATAAACCAGGTACCCAGAATAGTCTAAGGAACTTCATCAACAGGAAGTAGCATAAATACTTGATATGAGTGTGTATTTAGACAGAGGCTGAAGTTTCATATGTGCCCAGTAGTCCTACATCAACCCCCCTCCCTCACCATTTGGTTAATAATACCTAGTGCATGCAACTCTTTGAGGCTTGCTGTATGATTTGCATGTGTGTGTGTGTGTGTGTTGTGTATCCACAAAGCTTTAACAGGGCTTCAGAAATCTAGACCTTGCAACTAGTCTACTTTTCTTTATTAATTCATTGTTTAACAAGCAGACATTTTCACTATTCCCATTCCATTTCCTCCCTTTCCTTGCATTTCCTGCAGAATTCAGTCCATCAACCCCTGTTTATTAGGTGTCTATGTTTCCATCTGTGCCCCACCAAAACCCTAGTCTCCACAGCTCACTGGCATTTTCTGTTTTATTGTCTGTCACTTGTGCCCCGCAGCATGGTGGCCTCTTTTTCTTTTCTTAAGGTAAAGTGAGCAATGTTCTGTGGGCTTGTATTTCACTTTAGGAGACATTTAGCAGGACACCTGGGAGAGACACCATGACCTGGGGAAAGTCCTCCATCATAAAGCCATTCAGACCCACAGAGCCAACCCTCACATCGTGGCACGTAACAATAATAAAAGCCAAAAAAAAAACTTACTCTTGATTGTATAAAATACTACCTAATGTGGAAATAATTGAAACTGAAACTACAAACAATTATACATGATTTTCATTGGCTCAAGAGTATTCTTTTGAGAAACTAGTATGTTCCAATCATCACTTGAGATTTGGAGGACTCTCATTTACTAGAGTTTGAGATTCATAGAAACTGGCAGGAAAGGAAAACCCTTTTCTGATTTACTCCTTCAGATAAGCAAGCCCTTAAGTTTGTTAGAATAGGAATAAGCTCATAAGGGGGCAGACCACCAATGTATCCCTGAGCCATCTGCTCACTTCCCAAATTTCCCAGGTTACCCTGCCATCTTTGGGGTCTGTCACAGCCTGAGTAAAGAAAAACACCAAGAGGGAGAAGGACCTCATGCACAGAATAAAGCGCCATTCCACCAAAACCTCATCCAAGACCCCATTTTGCCCATACTCTCCTTGTTTCCTTTGTACATTTTTTCTTAATCGCTAGTATGCATTTCGTCTTACAGAATTTCCAAAGATTCTGTCCATCTTCCCTGTTGGCAACATCCCCAATATTTATAAAGTTTGCTCATAATGCCACAAGCAGAATTGGGTTATAACAGAGTGCCTCCTGGACAAATCCTGATAACCCTAGCAGTCTCTCTTATTGGGAGTAATTTTTTCACAGTCTATTTTATGATCTTTCAGAGTCTGGTGGTATGGGAATTTGGCTTTTAATGGCCCTGGAATGTGGCATTTTATATTGTAGATTCCAGAACAGTAAAGACCACAATACATGGTTTTGGTGTGCTGCTTTGAGTGACATGTGTATTTTAGTGCTTAAATATACATGGTCTGTCCCAAAAGTATCAGTTGTGAAACTTTTAATTACATTGACATTGGCTCAATACTTTTGGGACAGACCCCATATGCAACTTAAGAGTACAGTCCATGATAACAAGTTGGCTTAGGTAACCTTTTCACCTGCCTTTTGGTAAGTTAACAGAAGGGAAATGTACTTTCATTCAATAAGTGGTTGACTATTTTTTGTAGCTACATCAATCCATAATGAACACTTACAGACTCAGGGTGATCTGCCAAGTGCTGAACGGGGAAATGGCCTGGATTCTGCACTCTGGATGCCTGCTCCATGTGCCTCAAGGACAGATGTTCGGACACCCCAACGCCAGGCAGAACATGGCAGGTGTCGCAAGAAATGTGTAAAAGACATCGGGTGGGGGTTCAGGCATGAGGTAGGTCCCATCAGCCGGTGTGAGGAGGGCCAACTGTGTGGACAAGAGTGCTCATTATCTGATCAGGAGGGGATGGGAGAGATGAGGAGGCCCACATTCAACATGCGGACTCCAGTTGTAAGGTGGCTGAGAAGGGCCTGATAGGGAAGGACAGAGGGAGGAAGGACTTGTCTGGTGATGTGATGCAGAGTGAGAAGAGGAGGCTCAGCTCTCAGTAATAACAATCATAACAATGACCATTTATCAAATATTTAAGAGTTACCAGGTACACAGGAATTCTAAGTAAGTCCTCCAGCCTCCCTCCTTCCCCTACTATTTACAGGTGAGGGCACTGAGGCCTGAGTTACCTATTCTTACAGGTCAGAGCTGGGACTTATCCACATGTCTGACCCCAAGGCCACGTTTTCTTCACTCCATGAGTTACCTGGTGACTAGGAGAATGGCGATTTCTGAGAAGGCTCAGGAAAAGGCATTGTGTTTAAAGCACTGCCAATGGTATTATATGTGCTTATTTATATATCTAGTCCCTTCATTCTCTTACAAATTCTCCTCACTAATTTTGTTTCTTCAGTGTGTCTGGGCCCTGGAGTCCCTCCACGTGGCCAGGTGGCAGGACAGGACAGCTCCCCCACTGCTGAATCCTGAGACTATGTTTTCTAAACCAGAAGTGCTAGGTGCTAGGTTCCACTGCATTCTTGTGCATGCATGGACACCGACATTCCTGGGCCATGGCAGCTTATGAAACCTTCCCCAAATGTGCCTCCTGTTCCCAGGTGAATGTGTGAGGCCTGGAGGCACCCTGGATTCCTCAGGGAGTTTTATAATTTCATGAGGGCTAGGTCTTGAAGGAGGCCATAGCTCTGGCAAGCTCTGCCCTGGTGAACATCTCCTCCAGGTGGGCCTCCCAGGCTGTGTCAGGCTATGATGGCTTGCCATCTGCCTATCCCTGGTGGACTCACAGTTCAGGCAGGCAGGGCCTCCGATGAGGCTAGGCCCTCAGCATTCTCCCTCCTTCTTGGGTGGCTTTTCTCCTCGCTCTCGGGCAGAGGTTGGCTTGCTTGTCACCCAGCACCTAGAATCAAGCACATTCCGTACCATAGCATCACTGCATAATCTGTCTCTCCCCCTGGACAGGGAGCTCCAAGCCACTAGAACTTTGGAGAAAATTTAAGCCTAGGGATAGAAATTTACAAACAAATATTGAGAGGGTATCTGCACCACTGAGGGAAAGCACGAGATTGAACAAGAGCAGGCCATCCCAGGGCACATCGGGGAGAAGCTCACATGTAAACATACCTTACTGTTTAGATTCAGAAGCTATCAGGTAGCCATTGTGACAGCTGCAGAATAACAAGAGGCTGTGTTTTCTAGATACTTGGTGGTCACAGCTGTACTCAGTACATTTTCTGGAGAATAGAAATGAAGAACAAACTTGAATCCATGTTACTCAGCACTGTGAAGAAGAGGGAAAGATCAAGGAACCCATACTCACGAGTCCTTACTCCACTACAGACCTTTCTGTGCCGCCTCATGCCCCTGTCCTAACAATGAGGTGAGGTACTTGGTTATTCTCTTCTTAAAAACAAGGGTGTTTGTTCTCAGATAAATAGAATCATTACGCAGGGTCACTTGGACATGAATTCTGTTATGTAGAACTTCAAAGGGCTGCATCAGCCTCTTTATTTTAAGCTCTAAGTGTGGCCCTACCTACGGTGTCCCACCCTCCTCGTCCGCCCATCTCCGTGGACTGCTGGGGAAACCCCAGCACATTTTAGCTCTGGAAAGAGGCAGGACTTCAAACCTTCTTGGGGCTGTTACCTCCTCTGCTCTCAGGTCGAACACTGTGTTTTCATTGTCCATGCTATCTTTCTGCTTGGAGACTGTTCGTCAGTACCAGCTGGTGCCTCCTCACAGAGCAAGCACCTTCCCTGCCTCCAGGGCCTCTCATGGTGCACATCCTGCTGCTTATCTCTGCTCTTTAACAAGCGGCCCCTTGACCTTTCTCCAATTGCTTGCTTCTTGAGACTGAAACCATCAAAACATAAGAGACACTGATTTGAGTGTCCCACATAAAAGCCTACTAGAGCAAACAAAATGCCTTTTGCTGGATAATCGTACATAAAATAGGGGATTAATTTGATGGCATAGTAAGTGGTGACACGGGCCTGGGGATCACAGACGGCAATCATGCACACATCCAAACCACACCATGTGGACAAGGACCCTCGTAGACAGGGACTGAGCAAGGGAGGCCAGGTTGCCCTGTCCTGCTGGCAGCATCGTTGGGAAAGGGCTCAGGCTCCCCCTGCTCCCCTCCTTGCTGGCTTAAGACGTGAGGCCAGCCTGTCACCTCACAGAACTGTGGCCCTCCAGCACCTTCAGGAAAATGAGTGAGGGATCTTAGTAACTAGGAACAAGTTTTTCTTTCTAGACCTAAATTCTAGTTAGCACCTGCTTGGTTTTGTTTTGTTTTTCAAATTCAACTCATCTCAATGCCCCAGCAGCCTTCTCTGAGTCCTTATTATGAATGAAGTGACTCTCTTCTGGGCCCCTATGTCACTGAAGTATTCCCCCACCATGGAGCTTACCAAAAGCGCTGTAGGCTAATTGAACTATAGTTTGTACCCTCCGCACTGGAGTATAGTGTCTGGCCTATAGTAAGTGTTACATAATCAACTGTGTAGCAAAGTTGCTAACTCATGTTATGAAAGTACAATTTAATGTGTAAAAAAATGGAATGACTTTGCTTTATAATCTTATTATTTAGCATGTTATTGGGAAATTTTTAATTAAATTTCTGAACTGAGTTTGTTTTGTTTCTCTTGTGTAATTGCTCAGCCTCTTAGCTAGTCTTCCTTTCCCCCTGCTCCTTTCTCCAAGATAGTACCTGATGTTTGGGGAAGGAAAATGTGGTTTATTTTTCCTATGGTAGCAGGGAGAGAGAGGTCCCCTGAACTTCTGCAGGGACCAGGGTATGCACTCTGTGACGTCCACTGGCCTTTGGTGTGAAGTCCCTCACTGGCCTGGCTGTTGCCTGCCCTGTTTATCCCTGAGTCTGAAGTGACACCAGAGAATTTACTGGCTGCCCTTTTGCTGTGGGCAGTGATCCTAGCAGTGACCCCCGTAACTCTACCTCTCTCATGCCCCATTGACTACAGGTATCTTAGTAACCTCCCTAAGGAAATTCAATGACTACAGTTTGCAAGACTTGGTTACTGAGTCTTTTGTTAATGCTCTTCTTAATACCTCTTACTCACCATCCCTCTTGCAGAAAACATTTTGTCCAGCCTTACATTTTGTGAATTTGGATGATTAAAACAGTACTGAGAACCAGTGTGTTTTAAAAACTGACATGCCCATCTCCACAAACGTCACTGTGCCAGCCCTTGCTGATAGAGAAAGTCAGCCCATCAATGGCGTTTCATCTAAGTAACACCAAGTATTTCCTGTTCCCAGAGGAAAGGATTTCATCAAACATTGCCTGTAAAATCTAGTAAATAGATGTGTGAGTCATTTCATTGAGGCCTCTGAAGAAAGGGTCAATGAATAAAGACTCTTTTATGAGTCATCTCGTTATGCTCTGGACAAGGAGCATCTAAAAGCAGCTTCCACAAAGGCAATCTGAGACTTGTCAAACATTTCCTCTTCCTTTGGAACTTGCGTTAGAGGAAGTTCATGGCCCTGGTACACACGAGGCTATGGTTGAACATTTGCTCCTGGGCTCATTCTTGCAACTTCAACTTTGGGTTTCCCATCTTGTTGTGGGTCCACAGTCACCTTAGCAAGGGATCCAGGCAGTATTAGATTCTGCTCCAAATAGATTAGAGGAATAAGACCAGGAGAAATGACCTGAGGCTAGAAATCTAGAGAATTGAGGCATGCAACAACAACAAAATATCCAAAGGGCAGTAGCAAAGGGATGAAGTGGAGGTGGTGGTTGGGAGCATCATTTCATTCTTGGGCTTTTTCTTCACCCTCTGAGTCGGCCCCGATTATTCCCTTGCATTTTACCTGCCATGTGCTCACTTCTTCACACTTGCAAGACAGTTAGGACTTGTAATTAAGTACTATATATTTTCAGCACCAAGAAGAGTAGAACCTGGAGATAACACGGAAATGTTGAAAGACCTTATGTATCTGGGACCGGAACTAATCTTCAACCTTGGGTTTGCACCCAGAGATTAAACAGGCCATATCTAGAAGTTTCAAAATGCAGAAAGGGAGAAAGGGAATCAAGGATAATTGAAGCAGAGCCCAAGAAATGAGCAAAAGTTCTGAAGGGCTCAGTGCAAGATAAGGTAGAGAATGGCACCAACATCCCTCGATACTGTTTGTCTATCCAGGTGGGTGCAGGGCCAGCTTCACAGGCTAGCAAACAACATCTGCCCAGAGTCCTGCACTTAGAAGGGCCTTTACTTGGTTTGACCTCTGCTGTCACCTTGCTTTCATTTTGCAGCAGGCCCCACAAATAATGTACCAGTCCTGGATAGGGGCAAGGAGGATTCTGTCTGCACATTCTGGGACAAACAACCCTCAGCTCATGATAGAATAACTTCTCAGCTGTCTAGTGAGCAAGAAAGAAAACATTCCTCAGCTGTTACTATTCAAGCAATTTCAAAGGACCCCATACACCTTCAATCAGGGAAAAGATGCTTGAGAAGGGTGCCTGTGAAGTTTTATACTATGTCAAGGGCCTCCCGGCAGTTGAGAATAACTATGCTGATGGTGAAGGCCATCTTTAGCCTAGATGTAAATAGGCTCATTTTAAAGAATTCTCAGTAAGTACACCCTTTGCAGGAACCTCCAAAGAAATATTAACAAAGTTGCTTTTAAGTGTTTGGTTTTATATACTCAATAAATAAATATAAAAATCACATATTTGTGCAGTATTTTCCTTGCTTTTGTTATTAAATCTGGGTGGTTATATTGTATAAAATAGCTTTCCAGGAATTCATTCTCTATTTATAACTTTATCACCATAGGAAATAAAGATATAATGGCTTGAATTGCAGCATAAGCAATTAAGGCATTCATTCAAGGTAAGTTTTCAAAATAATTAGAAATAAATATAGCAAAATTCCCAAAGATTAACTGATTTCCTTGTATTGTCAATGCCTCACACATGCAAACACGCACACATACACCCCTTCCCACTAATCTAAGCCAATCAGGTATGTTTCTTTTTTCCTCTAAAACATAGTCTAATTAGACAATGGGCACAAATATTCTCACTATACAGATAAAAACAATTTACCTGTCTTGTTCATGTTATATCCCCACTGCTGAACACAGTGTTAACTCATATTTACTGAATTAATGAAAAAGGTATTTGACTAAAAGTATACTAGGTTTTTCTTGGTTTCAATGCCAAATGTTGAAGTAATTTCAAAATACCTAGGGATATACATAACCCTACCTGTTCACACAAAGAAAAAAGAAAGGGGTGGGGTGGGGGAGGGGGGAGAGAGAGAGAGAGAGAGAGAGAGAGAGAGAGAGAGAGAGAGAGAGAGGGAAATATGAGCAGGGAAAACATTAGGAAAAATAATAAAAAGAAAATTTTCTTTTTGGTATTTTCAGCTTTACATTTTTGCTTCACTTTTTCCCCAATTCCCCTTCTCTAATGACACATCTCTCTCTGTCTTCCCATTTCCCAGGGCCCTCAATTTTCATCTGCTTTTTTTCCAGTGAGATTAGCAATGACAAAGTAACTGATAATCACACTCACACTAAAGTCTGAATGGCTGCTTCCATATTTTGCAAGTGCTCTCTGAATGAAGTGTATTTATATTTTAATAGGGAATAAAGGGATGGGTTAGAATCTCTGGGGTCCCGGAATCAAAGAATGCCATAGAGATATATGAGGACAGGGAGAAGAGATGCTTAGGTGGAAATGACCCTGCTTTAAAAAAACAAGAATCATTCCTCTTCTGAATAGAATAACTGTTCATGTGGGGAGTATTGTATACGAATACCCACATTTTGTCTATTGTATCATGTGCCCTAAGTGAGTTCAATGTCTTTGAAAGAGAGAGAGAAGACAAAAATGAAGACAGAAAGAGACAAAGAGAGAGTGAGACAGAGAGAGAGAAGCAAGCAAAACAGGAATCCGAGGTGACTAATCCTATTGAAAAATCATGTCAGAATCTCAAACCCTCAGTAGGGGCCCTGCTCTCTTTCCAAAAGAGGAGGAAACCAGGCCTGCATGATGGAGGCAGGACAGGCCCTGTGGCTGTCTGACCATCACAGGACTAGACTATCTTGGGCCAGACTCAGAACATTTCCTCCACCTTGGTTACTCAGACAGCCAGACCCATACTTTAGATCAACCCTTGGCTTGTTTTTCATTCTCAAGATCCTGAGTCAAGTCACCCTCTTGGTTCTGAAGGAAATAGCTTGGCCCAGATGACAATCAATGAACAAAGCAGTATTTTTTGAGCCTTTCCTCCACCCAAGACCCTGGAGCAGGGCCTACAAGTTGTGCAAAGGTAAGGAAAAGGAGCATGCAACCATGCTGGGGGACAAAGATAGGGGTAGCTAACAAAGAGGAGCAGGCCCTGTGGAGGAAAAGATCTCATCACCATCATTATCGTTAGAAAGCAAGAAATTTCACTGTGCCAGAGGCTGTGCTAAATAGTTCAAGAAAAATGGTTCCAGATTTCCCCTCATTCTCAGCTCAGATTTTGCATGCTCCCACAATTTACTTTCAAATTATCCAAGTGGGTAAATCACTTTAATACACAACATAACATAATGCACATTTTGTGTGCACTGTGCACACACACATCCATGAGAAAACACTTCTTTACCCTGTGAAGAATTTTTTTGCCTACATTTTCTCTTAAGACATTAAGAATCTTTACTTCATAACCATTGAAATTTATAGGCTATACATAATATACATTCTTTTCATTCTCTACATATATTCACACAGTGCAGAGCAGTTATTCATCAAGATAACCATCATTTTCATTATTTAATTTTTTTCTTTTTCACCAAGAGGGGAATGACCTACCCTTAGCAAAAGGTAAAAGCTGAATGAAAATCATTGGCAGCAGCATCTATGTAGAGTTTAAATGGTGTCCCTCTGTTTTCTTTCTTTTTCTATTTCTATTTGTATCCCTCCATCCTCTCTCTTCTCATGTTCTGTACTTTTCCCCCATCTTACTTGAATCTCTTTTCTTCTGTTTAGATCTTTTATCTGGATTCAGAACAATGAGGTTGAGATTATGTGTGTGGGGCTGGGTTGGGGATCTGGGGAAACAGGGACACTTTGGAAAGCTGGACCCAAACTCTGGCTTTGTGACTTGGTGGTGTTGGGACCTGCTGACTCAGTTATCCCAGTGATTGTGTCACCACCAGCCATAGATAGGGCTGGTTTAAGCTTTTATTCTCTTAAAGTCACTGATCATCTTGCAGACACCAAGTGGCCATTGAATGGGGTTTCAATTAGATCAAGGAAATTATATGTACACATGCAGCAGACATGCATCTCTAAGATGCATTCAGCAATGAATAAGGGCTTCTGTTCCTCTATATTACTCTCTCAGCTTAGCCTCAAGTAAAAGTTTCCACCACTCCAAGGTTCCTCTTTTGAAAATTTAAATGAGTCACTGCATTTCCTTAAACTAATGTGGAATAGCAGAGTTAATTGACAGGGGCAAGCCCTTCTCTTTTTGGTTATTGTTTCACATGCAGGGCCATGGGTTTTCAATATTTCAAGAATGCCAAATAACATGAGTAACTAGCTATTGCTTTCTCATCTCTTTCTGGACAATTAATCAAATTGTCAAGTAACTGTTGTGTATTTTGGACAAATAACAATTTCTATGGTCTCCAATTTTGTTACCTACCACGTGAGAGGGTAAAATACCTTCTGTCTGTCTTCTCTCCCAGCCCTCAAAATGCTTATCTTCCTTTTCATTGGCACAGGCAGGATGTTATGTTGTCAACCAGAGGTGAGGGCATATACCTTAAGGGAGCCATGATTTTGAAGACAATGATAATACTTGAGGGATATATTAAAGACAGGAAAAGAGACTTGGGGTCTAAAATATAAAGATAGAACTCAGAATATGGAGGAATTTAAGATCATCGTCTATGAAGAGGAGAAGCAAATGGGAAAATGAGCAATGAAAAGCAAAGAGAGGAAAACGTCAGGCTGTGGGAGTTGGCCAGACACCGAATGCAAAAAGGGGAAAGAACCACATGCAATAAAGATTGCGGTTTGGGAACTTGAGAAGGAGACCAGGGCCAAGGGACCCCAACATGTCCTATAACTTGGTGTCTAGTAAAAAAGAGAACTTGAGTTGAGGGCACAAAGGAGTGAGGGTCAAACCAAATCAGAGAACAAAGCAGAGAGGACTTTGCTTCCTTAGTGTTGGTGGATCTGAGATATGGCTCTAGTCTGGACTTGGCATAAAAACAAGGTACAACCTGGAGAGAGTGTCAACGAAGACTCAACTGTCGGATGGAGAAGGCATGATGGTGACAGTAAGAGGATGACCCTTGAGAGTAAGTCCTGCGTCAGGCTGTTGTCACACAGCCTGGCTCTGAGCCAGCTTGCATTCACTGCAGCACCTAAAGAGCTGGCTCCTGAGAGCAAGGTTCAGGCTCCAAGCAACGCTATTGGACCTTAACCTTTTGCTCTCTCTCTCTCTCTCTCAGTTCCTCATGCACTGGCTTCATTCTCAGCCAGGCTCTCTCTGCACAGTGGCCTGGGGCCACCTTAGGACCATATTCCTCAGTTGACCAATCCCAAGGAAAAGAGCATCTCCTCCCTGTTGTTTCAGGAGATGCTCTAGGAATGAGGCTCAGTGGACCAGGTGGACTGTAGTGTTACCCTTGAGCCAGTCATGATGGGATGGAATATGTTCATTGGGCTAAGCAATCATACTCAGCCTTTGGGTTGTGGGCAGAAGGCAGCAGGTGAAGGGGGGAATAGAATGGACCGTAGGCATTCTTAGATGGAAGGAGAATGTTAAAATGTGGTTCCCTAAAGGACAACCAAGAAGCTGCTATCAGAAGTGGAAATTGAGCGATGGGCAGGCAGAAGCAAGAGAAGACCCCTCACCTGGCATGTACCCATAACTAGCTTTTCTTGCATGTAGCAGACACCTGGAAATTCCTACTGAACAAAAATACTTGATGTAGTCACAAGCTAAATCCACATTGTATAGATGGCCCATTATGAACCCACAACTTCCCATGTGAAGCAAAAGGGAAAAAGGTGGCCATTCCAAAGTGGGTTGGGCAGATGATGAAAGTAATCAGAGACTGAATTTAGAGGAAATTTCTTTTGTGCCTATTCTCTTTCAAAGCCATAAATCCCCCAGAATGATTTGTATGCATATACTAAAAATCATCTCCAAGGGTAGCACAGCCCCCTTGTAACCTACAGTCCTGCTTCAAATCTTTTTTGCTCCGAGATTATGATTGTAATCCTTCTCATGGCTTATCAGCTTCAGCCTCATCCTGTGCCACACTCTCCATTATTCTCAGCATGAGAACAACTCTGGCCCCTTTCAGTCCTTCAAATGTACCTGAGGCTGCCTCAGACCTCAGGACCTTTGAGTGTGTGTGTGTTTTCCTGAAATGCCCTGCTCCCTCCATCTTACCTTATCTTTGTTTAGTCTCAGCCCATTCATAACCTCTTTAAGTGATCTACCTGCTCCCTGGCTATAGTTATAGCACAAGGTACCTCTCCCAGGTACATGACATCACAGTTGCTTTAACACATTTGTTTTTAACATTTATTAAATTCTGGCTGTTTCTTTCATTACATTGTAAGACCCATGATGGCAGAAACGGTATGTATGCGTGTGTGTGTGTGTGTGTGTGTGTGTGTTTTCTTTTCTTCCACTATAAATTTGCTAACATGGTTCTTGGTATGTAGAAGGAATTTAAATATTTATTGAATGAGTAAATAAATGAAGATATTTATAGTCTAAGTGAGGCATACAATAGCCATGCACATTATAAGGCTTTCAATTTCAGGGGGATTTCAAAATATTTAATAATCAGAACAGTAAAATCATCATCCAACCAGAACCGATCCTGGTGCAGCTCTCTGTGTGTGCCAGGGAGGTATCAGGCCTGAACTAAATGATGTGTGAAAGTGCTTTCAACCATCAATCTGGGGTAAAACAATGTGTTTCTGTGGCTGCAAAATCTCAATCCACAAAACCCAGAGATGCAAAACCTGTACAACTTTTAACAAATAAACTGAATTAATTTTATTTCTTGAGCCATTCTGTTGGTGGTAAAAAAAAAAAAAAAAAAAAAAAAACAGTCCCTTCATAGTAAACCTAGTCTGGACTTTCTAAATTGATTCAGAGTTTTCCTGTCCTGCCCATGTATGTACCTGGGGATAGGTCCAAGTTCTAGAGGTTAACATGGTGTCGCACCTTCAGGGATCAGATCACTGGTTGCCATCATCTACCTGTAGTGGCATCTGCCAAGGTCCTTCCTCTTCCACTGGGTCCCTATTTGTTATCTTCTCCCAACATGGGCATTGGCTCAAGTGATTGCATTTCTTCTGGTCCCTGTGAGTATGTTCATACCAGTCAGGCTAGCCCTCTTCTGCCACGGTACTGACTCTCTCTCAGTGATGCCCTTGTCTCTCTCCAGGAAGGATAGAATGCTAATTTTTGGATGCTTCATGCTGGACACAGAGGAAAGTTGGTAAAGCTGTCTGGGTTGTTCTTAGATTGGCCTTGCCGCTATTTTTACCTTATTGACACTCTATCCCACCAGCATGAGAAAGCCTTCCCACAAAACCAGGCTCCACTGAGACAGAATCCCAGCTGGCCCCTACAGTCCCCTGGCTTACTTGGGGGGGTCTTTCACTCCCTGCCTAGCTAATGTCTTCTCCCTGCCTGCCCCATTTTGTCTGGATGACTCTTTTGGAATGCAAAACTCTATTTTCATCTGATCATTTATTCTCATACGTCATGTACAGCACAAATTCTATGCCCTAAGTCTTTCAAACTCAAACACCTTTTTTATCTTATCCGTATGAGACTCAGGTCTCTTTTTGGATTTTGATATCCAAACACTGAAATGGGCATTTTTGCTCTAACCTCTTAACCCTGAAGCCAATGAAAAGAGACTCTCTGTTGTCTGCTTGGATTAGGGGCCACAAAAAAATAATAATAATAACAGAGAGAGAGAAACACAGACAAACCCATTTAATAAGATGACACCTCCACACTATGATGGTGTTGATAATTGCTTGCTGAATAAATATATGGTGAATGCTGGTCAAAAACAAAAGAAATGACCAACAAAAATTCAAATTAGTATGTGAATAGCCAGCAATGCTTTGAAGATATCTTTACAGGAAATTCAAATTTTACTGCTTTATATTGAATATAAGAGTTTCCACACATGTTTTCTCATTTAATCTCCTTTAAACTGTTTTAATCTAATACTTTTATTTTTTATTTTTAAGATTTTATTCATTATTTCCAGAGGGGAAGGGAGAGAGGCAAAGAGGGAGAGAAACATCAATGCCTCCACCTATGGACCTGGCTGGAGACCTGGCTTGCAACCTGTGTATGTGCCCTGGCTGGGAATTGTAATCTGATACTTTTAGAGAAAACTGAAGCCCTAAGAAGTTGTCCTGCTAAAGAGATAGAATAACAACAAGGCCTTTGATTTACTGACTCCCATCCAGAACTCTTTCCATGACATCACAAAACTGGAGAGAGGCAGAAGAAAACATGGGTTGAAGTCAAAAGTTGTTACACTGGGTCTGTTCCCTTGGCTGAGCTGGCCTGTTGCATCAGAGAAGCAGTTTGATAGATAGGGTGATACTGTTTCCGAGCAAAGCAGGGCTTGTTCATGTGTTGCCTTAGTGTGTGACCCAACAATTAGTGCTGAGAAAAACAAGTCTTTATTTACAATATACCAACCTGTGGGGTGGGGTGGGGGTGGGGGTGAGGGGGTTAAGTTGTGGGAGCACTTCATCTCAGAACCCTGTTCTCCCTCGAGACCCAGCATTCCCTTGCTCCTCAAAGGCTATAAACCAACACCAAACACAATTCCTTATGTCAGCTCTCTCCTTCAGGATCTGAGGCATGTTGTCCTCAGCTTCCATGTAATAGTCCAGGAAAGTACGTACTGTGTTACACTGGATCATGGTGAAGTCTGGGAAAGGCACAAGTCCTAAGTGGATGTCCTCTCCATATGTCCTGAGTTCCAAGAGTCTACATAGAGTCCAAGACCATAAGGTAGAGTCCTTGGTGGCTTCTGAATCGGCTGGAGCGGGCATGACTGAAGCAGCAGCACACCCACTTTCTTACTAGCTCAGGCCTCGTGGCCGGACCCTGACTACAAACTGTGCAGCTGCTTATTCACACGTGGCTGCTACAACATGCTGCTCCATCATGTTCCTTCCATCATACTTCTCATGCAGATGGTGGCCCTTCTTCATCCTTTAAAACTCTATGGCTTCCTCCCTCATCCCTCCTCTCTATTTTCAGTACTGACCCAGAGCACCACACTTCATTGTTATGGAAAGTATTTTAAGCAATATCTAGGTGGCAGCACAGCTGTTACCTAGCTACCAGCCTGCCATAGATATGCAAAGTACCTTCAAAGCTATAGGATCTCCTTTCCTCATCCCCCAAACCTTGGCCTATGGGGACTTTGGGGACCACCTGTCCAGCTCTGTTACAATACTTTTGTATTTTAGCAGGAGTACCACTTGCGTTTGTCTGGGTTCATCGTGATGACAGCTTTGGCATAGGGAGGCTATTTCACAAACAGAGCTCTGCCTGTACCTGAGCCATGTTTGGACTCCAATTCACATCAAAATGAAACCTCTTGGCCTTGGCCAGGTGGCTCAGTTAGTTGGAGCATCATCTTGTACACCAAAAGGTTTCTGTTTGATTCCTGGTCAGGGTAGATACCTTGGTTGCAGGTTTGATCCCCGGTCAGGGCATGTACAGGAGGCAACTGATCAATGTTTCTCTCTCTTTCTCCCTTTCTCTTTCTCTCTAAAATCAATAAAAAGACATATACTCAGTTAAGGATTTTTAAAAAATAAAGTCTCTTGGATGGGAATCTATGGCATTAAAGCTAAACAAGCTGGGTGGCCAGATTCTGGAGACAATTATGGAGCTGCCAACCTCCTCCATGCTGGCCCCAGACAACTCCAATCAACCATGTTTAGTAGGTAAGTCCTCCTATGTGCAGGGTCCAGAAGAAATTTTGAGAACTAATTCAGTCCAAAACTTAGCTTCTTTGATTGTCTATTAAAATTAGCCGCTTCTGTGATCTTCAGATTGACCCAGAATGCAGCCATTTTCTCACAAGCCTGGTCTAGGCATGGAAGGAAGAGAGGGGAGATGGCCAATACAGGAGAATCTCTCTTGGTCAAACTTGGGTCTGGGAAGAGGCTTAGAGTTGCTCCTGCTCTGAGTTGGTGCTCATGTAACCCCAAGCTCACTGCTCACCTCAGTGTAGCCTTCATAGCCTTAGAGTCCTTAAAAAGACCAGAGTGTGACTTCTGCTGGGGCTCCTAAATCTGGGAGCATAATTTAACACACCAGGATGGTGGCATCTTGGCTAGAATGAGGTGCTTTGCTCAAGGCAAGGGAGAGAAAGAACATGTTTGGCTGGGGGCCATGCGATTCGATCAAGGATATTTTCAACTGGAGTAGAGCAGAGAGAAGAACGCTCAGAAAATGGGTGGGACCAGTTACTGTGAAGTGCTTCTTGAGAAGGAAAATGAGTGTGCAGGAGGGGCCTGGTGATTCCCAGGGGAAGGGAACCAGAACCAGGCCTTAGATCCTCAGCTGATACATTGTCAGTGCCCAGCACAAGAGAAACAAAGTGCACTTTGGACCCTAATGCAAAATAGCCCCTATATTATCATGGGCACCGTTGGCCACTCTAGGAGAGTCTTGTGGCATGCTGGCAGACTTGGTGCCCAATTCAATAAAGCATGACAAAAGCTCCCATCATGGGCACTTCAAAACACAGCTGACCACAGCTGACCTACTGTTGTCTCACTGATCTCCTTATATTCCTCTTCTTGAGAATATCACCAACATATACTCACTACTAAGCCAGAAGTAACACTTGTTTTCCCCCAGCTCCAAAGTTGATTAAGCCATTGATGTCTCTTTAATCCCTCTTCTCTTCATCTCCATAGCCATCTCCTTATTTCAACACCTCCTCCCTCTTCACCTAACCACCATCCCAGCCTCCCTCCAACAGGTCCTCTTGTCCTCCCCACCCTGCCCAACCCAATTTTCCATAAGACTGCTAAAGAAAGTTTGCTGAAATGTCTAAGTGACCGTGTCATTCCTTGCTCAAAACCCTCTAGGAGTTCCCAGTGTCCTTTAGGGTGAAACACAAAGCCTTGGTCTGGCATTTAAGTTCTCCACAACTCACCCCTGCCTGTCCCTCCAGCCTCACTTGTTACCCCTTGGGCTGCAGACTATGCCCTGCTGTCATTCTAAACAGCATGCCACATCCTCTCCTACTTCCACACTTGCTTTCACCCCTACCTGGCATGTCTTACCACTCCTGCCCTACTCCTCTCCAGAATCTAAAATGCCTGTGATCCTCCAGGACTTTGTTCCTATATCCTCAGCCCCCAGTCTGGGCTGGGAACCCCTGCTCCAGGCTCCTGAGCCTCCTGATTTACCATTGTGGGCACCTGTGTATTATACGCAAGACACTCAGCAGTTGGCAACCTTTGGGGATGTCAGAATGTTAGCACAGATGCCCAACTTTTCCCAAGCCATGTGTTTTTAGTGTTTTAGTGCACAAACTAACTTCTACTTAATGACCATGTTTCACAGTCTGATAAATTGTTTCTCACTCCCAGGTGTTGCTGCCAGTGACAAGCTCTGCAGTGGCAGGTACTGGGCTTTTGGCCAGCCTCCTTGGCAGCTAAGTGACCAGTAGGGTTTCAGGGATAGCAGTGAATTAGGAAGACTTTTCCCACGGTCACCTGGCAATTTTTGACTCGTACCACCCACCCCCTCCCCAGGAAAAGAACCTGTCCTAGGAGGCTCCCTGCTTGGCCTACCAGGTTTTTCTTCCAAATCACTGATCATCTGATACATTTTATAAGGCACTCCCAGAAATGAGTAGAGGACAGAGAGAAGTTGGCAGGCTCCTCCTTTACTTCCTTCCTCAGAAGTAGAATGGAAAGTCCTTTCTTCTGTGGAAACATGAAGAATGGGAAGTCAATGTGTAGCAAGGGCCTATGTTTTTTTCTTCCCTTAATCTCCACATCCCTGGGGTTCATCACTATGTCCAGGATGTAGTAGAAATGTTTGCTGACAACTTTAAGGCACATGTATGCAGTATGTGCACAGTAAAGTGGCAAGAATGTGAGGCTCTGAAACCAGCTGTCTGGGTTCAAAGTCAAGCTCCATCACTTCCTGTGCCCTGGAACATACTGCGAAGCTTCCCCAGGGTTTGATAGAATAGCAGTACCTAGTTTTTAGGTTTACGAGAATTAAATGATTTAATATATATAAACCAGTTAGATAAATGCTTGGCATATAGCATAGTCTCAACTAGCATCAGTTTCTTGGAAGGATCACTGCGGACAGGATCCAGTCATTCCCAAAGCGAGGCAGTGCAAGAACTTTTCTTAGTAAAAGGGAGAAAGAAATATGATTAAATATATGTGTGTATGTAGACAAGCATATAAATATGCACATATGCATCCACCCATATAAGTATATGTGTATACATATATAATCAGATTTTTAATACTTGGAGATTATGTCCTTTCTGCTATTTCAATATTAAAATGTCCTTTATTTCTGGTGATAATCATTGTTATAAATGTTAACTAATGCCTTTACTATCTTGACAAACCAATGTATAGATGTCTCCCATGAATGCTTTTTAAAATGTTCCTGATCTGTGAATACAAAAGCTTTGGTTGTTAGCCTGAATGTCTTCAGGGAGTTTCTCACTTACGAGATGTTATACAGTTGAGGATAGTGGTTCTCAGCCTTGGCTTCACATGAACATTACCTGGGAAGTTTATAAAAAACAAAACAAAACAAACTGATGCCTAATGTCCAACTTATGGGGATTCTAATGTCAGAACTATCAAAATTGGTCAAGGAGAGAAAGGTGAGTGAGCTGAGATAAGAAGCCATACGGTGGTCATTTATTTCCTTTTTTGATTATCTAATCAAATACATTGGAAATACGTGTCGGAGGAGAGTTCCATGGATACCCTGGACCACCAGGAAAAGGAACCAGTGGGTCCTAGAGCAAATGAGGCCTGAAAAGTTACTGGAGGCAAAAAATGACAAGACTAAAATTATCCTACTTTGGGCACATCATGAGAAGGCCTGGTTCTTTGGGAAAGACAGAAATGCTGGGGAAAACAGAAGACAGAAGGAAAAGAGGAAGACCTAAAGGAGATGGACTAACTCCATAAAAGAAGCCATAAGCATGAATCTACAGGAGCTAAGCAGGGCTGTGGATAGGACATGATGGACACCATTTATTCATAGTCACCTTAAGTCAATGGTATGTAACAATAATCAAATACATGTTTTATTTATTTATTTATTTATTTATTTATTTATTTATTTATATTATTCCCAGAGTGTAAAATGAACTAAATAGAAACAAATAGGAGTTAGAAAGGGCAGAAAATGGAAAGAGAGATTTAGATAAAGGTGGCAACAGAGTAGATGGCAGTGCTGACTGTGTTCTTGAGTACCAGAGCAGCTGGAGGATAGGAGAGGGAGCGTGAGGTGTCTTCAGGTCCCTAAGAATTGGAGGGGTCAACATCTGGACTCAGGGGAGCACAGCCCAGAAGCTACAGAGACCCACAGGAGAGCAGGTGAGACAGTTCGGAACCTGCTGGTCAACCGGCCAAGGTCCGCTCTGGGCAGTGGCGGCTCTACCCAGAGGGGTGGCTCTAACTGAAAACAGCTTCAGGCTCCCTGGTGACTAGAAATCTGAGCAGTGAAAGTGTAGAGAGTGAGTGCAAACTCCAGCGGGAATGAGGAATTGAACTGCAGGGGAGGGACTGTGTGAGAGCCGTGCTCCTGAGACTGAGAGAAAGGAAGTGCCTCACAGGCAAGAGGAGGAAGAGGAGAGAGTGGTGGGGAGCAGGAGCAGGGGAGCGGGGAATTGCACCAGCCAGGGAGGTGAGAGGGCTGAAAATTGTGCCTCTGCGCCACCGGGGGAGAGGGCAGCTCGGTGCCCTAGCAAGAAGGAAGGCCAACCACATGCAACCATGCTGGCACACAAGCTCCCCCCAAAACTCAAAACTGCGAGCCAGGAATTTGCTGCTGGTGCAACTGGCACACCTATTGCAGATGACAAAAACCTTCTCCAGGAGCTGGAAGAAGAGGGGTAGCCTTCCCCTGCAAACTGCCCTGCAGACCCCCTGGGGAGCTGAGCACCCATCGCAGAGGTAGCAGTGAATGCCTCCTCAAAGAGCTGGACTGCATGGAGAGCCAGCCATCAATGGCAAATGACCTGTGCTCTTTGCGGATAGGGGCTACCTCCTCCAAGAGCTGCAAGGGGAGGGCCAGCCATCACAGGAGCAAATGAAGTTGCAGGCTACCCCCATTGGAGCCAGGTGCCCACCGCAGGCAGAAACCTCCTCCAGGAGCTGAAGCGGGAGGAGCAGCCATCAATACCACAGAAGCACCCTGCCGGTCTTCACACAGAAACAGCAGGAGAAGAGAGGGCCCCAAAACAGGGGCAGTGCAGAAACCCAGCTAGGTTACTGGAGGCTCAGCCTACAGTGGGGCTGGCACTCAGAATCAGCCCTGACTGTGACAGCCATAGGCCCTGCCACTCCAAGACCACACAGGTTGACTGTAGACTGCAGAGACTTGATCAAGAAAAAGAGGCAGACTCAGGAAATAGATCACTGCTAATCTCAAGCATCTGAGTTACACCGAGAGCTTCATGAACTATTAATCCCTAACATATCCTTTTCAAAATGTGCCCTGGCTGGTGGCACACTAAATGAGGTGCCAGCCTGGGAACCCAAAGGTCGCTGGTTTGATTCCCCAGCCAGGGCACATAACCAGGTTGCAAGCAAGGTCGCCAGCAAGGTCAGTGGCTGGAGGCAGGTGAAAGGCAACCATACATTGGGAAAAAAAAAAAAAGTCACTCTCAACCCTCACAATTAGTGCATTTTAAGTAAATACTGTTTATATCATAGTGTATCCCAATTCCCACATTTTTACTCCTCCCTTATCTCAATCCACCTTACTACCCAAGATCCTCCTCCTACTCTTGTTTTAAAGTCTACTCACTCTCCTGCTACAACTCATTCCCAGTCCTCAATCTAAGGATTCCTCCCCTCTCCCACCACTTAAACCCTTTCTTTCTTTCTTTCTTTTTTTCTTTTGTGGGTTCGCTACAAGGGACTACACATTCTTTTTTTCTGCTAAAGGCACACAGGTCCTGGCTCCACCTGGACCAATCAGGGCTCATTAAGGGTGGACAGGGAGATAGATGCAGCAACTATATATATAGGCTTATACTGTTCATTCACACTTGAGGCATTCTGATTTCCCCCCTACCCATTTCTACATAAAAGATAAGTTGGCTTTCTCTCTCGTATCCCCATTATCTTTGCTATTCCTTTGCACCTTTCGAAACTATCTATACTTTAGTCAACTTAATCATTTTTCCCATAGTGTAACAGTCTTATCATATCTATATCCCTATTAAGACTGGCTCAGTTACAGCTGAGGGTGTTATTAAAACTGGGGATTACCTTGGAGGGTATGGGTATATAGCTAGGCTTGTAGTCAGTCAAAATAGGAATTTAAAGAGAAAGATATCTCTGAAGGTGTGGTTACTTCGCCTGGACTGGTGGTTCTGTTTTAGGAGCAGCTCAAAAACAATGTATGAGAAAGGATAGAAGGAGTGTATCTCAATCAACTGGAGGGAAATGAGCAACATATACAGCCAATCCAAAATACAACCAGACAGCACAAGTTAATGACATAAGGCCACTGCAAGAGTAACAAGTTGAGGAAATCTAGAAGACTACAACACTGAACTCCACAAACCTCCTAACACAGAAGGGTGCTCCACGAAGGCAAGGAATCAAAGCAGATTAATCCAAGATAAAAACAAGCAACAACAAACACCCAAAATGGGGGAAAAAAGAATCAGCCCATCACCAAAAGGAAAGGAGAAATCCCCAGAAAGATTACTAAAAGAAACAGAGGCAAACAAACTATCAGATATGGAATTCAAAATAAGGATGATAGAGAAGCTCAACGAACTCAGCCAGCTCAAAAAAAAAAAACTATAAACAACTCCAGGGGAACTACAAAGAACTCCAGGGAAGCTACAAGGAACTTACTGAGAACTACACCAGCATTAAAAAGGACATAGAAACTATCAGTAAGAGCTAGGAGGAAATAAAGAATACAATTTCTGAATTGAAGAATACAGTAGAAGAAATCAACAGCAGGCTAGAGAGAGCAGAGAATTGGATCAGTCAGCTAGAAGACAACCTAAAAAAATATTCCAAGACAGTGCAACAGAGTGAAAAAAGGCTAAACAAGAATGAAGAGGTTCTAAGAGAGCTGCAGGACAACATGAAATGCAATAATATCTGTATTATAGGGATACCAGAATGAGAAGAGAAACAAGAAATCGAAAACCTGTTCAAAAAAGTAATGATAGAAAATTTCCCTAACATGATGAGTGAAAATGTTACTTAAGTTCAAAAGCACAGAGGGTCCCAATGAACATGAACCCAAACAGTTCCACTCCAACACACATTGTAATTAAAATGGTAAATTTCAAAGATAAAGAGAGAATCTTAAAGTATCAAGAGAGAAACAGCAAATAACATATAAGAGGGCTCCAACAAGGTTATCAAATGATCATTCAACAGAAACAACATAAGCCAGAAGGGAATGGCAAAAAATATTCCAAGTAATGGGAAACAAAGGCCTGCAACCAAGAATACTCTACCCAGCAAGGCTTTCATGCAAAATAGAAGGAGAAATAAGGAGTTTCCCAGACAAAAGAAGACTAAAAGAATACATCTCTACCAAACCAGCATTGCAAGAAATGATAAAAGGTCTGTTTTTAAAAAATGGTGAAATAGAGAGAGACAGAGAGGAACACAGAGACAGAGAGGAACACAGGTACAAAGGGGGAAAATGGCAATAAATAAGTATCAATCAATAATAACCTTAAATGTAAATGAATTAAATCTGCCAATCAAAAGGCATAGGGTAGCTGAATGGACAAGAAAACATGACCCACATATATGCTGTCTTCAAGAGATCCACCTCAGAAGAAAATATCAACACAGATTGAGAGTGAAGGGATGAAAAAGTATTTATCAAGCAAATGGACATGAAAAAAAGTCTGGAGTAGCAATACCTATTTCAGACAAAATAGATTTTACGATGAAGTCCATAAAAAGAGACAAAGAAGGACATTTGATAATACTTAAGAAAACAATCCATCAAGAAGATATAACTCTGGTAAACATATATGCACCCAACATAGGAGCTCCCAAATATATAAGGAAAATCTTGGAGGACTTCAAGAAAGATATAGACAGCAACACACTAATAGTAGGGAATTTTAATACCCCACTATCAACCATGGACAGATCTTCCAAACAAAAAAACACCTAGGATATTGGGGCATTGAACAACATTCTAGAGGAAATGGATTTAACTGATATATACAGAACCTGTCACCTCAAAGAAGCAAAATACACATTCTTTTCAAATGCACATGGAACATTCTCTAAGATAGACCACATAGTGGGTCACAAGACAAACCTCCACAAATGCAGGAAAATTAAAATCATACCAAGCATCTTCTCATATCACAATGGCTTGAAGCTAGAAACCAATCTTAAGGGAAAAAACCAAAAACGCTCTAACTCATGGAAAATGAATAACATGATTTTAAGTAATGAATGGGTTAACAATGAGATCAAAGACGAAATCAAAAAGTTTCCGGAAACAAATGACAATGAATACACAACAGTCCAAAACCTATGGGACACAGCAAAGGCAGTCCTCAGGGGGAAATTCATAGCAATACAGTAAACATATGATAAACATATATGCACCCAACATAGGACCTAAAAAGGTCTGAAGAAGCTTATACAAACAACCTCACCATAAAGCTGCAAGAACTGGAGGAACAACAACAAACAAAGCCCAGAGCAAGTAGGAGGAAGGAAATCATCAGGATCAGAGCAGAATTAACATAGAAACTCAAACTACAATTTAAAGAATCAACAAGTCCAGATGCTGGTTCTTTGAAAAAACAAACAAAATTGATAGGCCTTTATCCAGACTCATCAAGAACAAGGATGAGAGGACCCATAAACAGAATCAGAAATGACAGAGGAGAAGTCACAACTGATATTTCAGAAATACAAAGGATTGTGGCCCTGGCTGGTAGCACAGTAGATAAGGCGCCGACCTGCAAACCCAAAGGTCCCTGGTTCAATTCCCAGCCAGGGTGCATAACCAGATTGCAAGCCAGGTCTCCAGCCAGGTCTGTAGCTGGAGGCAGGTGAAAGGCAACCACACACTGGGGGGGGGGGGGGGGGGGGGGGGGGGGGGGGGGGGGGGGGGGGGCGCGGATCTAAAGGATTGTAAGAAATTACTACAAACAACTATAGGACAAGAAATAGGACAACCTAGGTGAAATGGACACACTTCTGGAAATGTATAACCTACCAAAACTGAATCCAGAAGGAGCAGAAAGCCTGAACAGACCAATAACAACTACTGAAATTGAAGAAGTAATTAAAAATCTCCCAAAGCACAAGAGCCCCAGACCAGATGGCTACACAGGTGAATTCTACAAAACATTTAGAGAAGCACTAACTCCTATCCTTCTCAGCCTATTCCAAAAAATCCAAGAAGAAAGGAGACTCCCAAACTCTTTCTATGAAGCCAATATTATTCTAATCCCAAAACCAGGTCAAGACACAACTAAGAATGAAAACTATAGGCCAATATCTCTGATGAATATAGATGCTAAGATGCTCAACAAAATATTGGCCAACCAGATCCAACAATACATTAAAAAGATTATACAACATGATCAAGTGGGTTTCATCCCAGGGATGCAAGGATGGTACATTAGCAAATCAAAAAATGTAATACACTACATCAACAAAATGAAAGACAAAAACCATATGATCATATCAATAGATGCTGAAAAAGCACTTGATAAAGTACAACAACATTTATGATAAAAATGCTAAGCAAAATGGGAATAGAGGGAGCATACCTCAACATCATAAAGGCCATATATGGGAAACCTGAAGCCAATATCATAATCAATGGGCAAAAACTGAAAGCTTTCCCCCTAAGATCAGGAACAAGACAAGGCTGTTCCCTTTCTCCATTTCTGTTCAACACCATTTGGAAGTTCTAGACATAGCTATCAGAGATGAAAAATAAAATCAAAGGTATCCAAATTGGGAAAGAGGAAGTCAAACTGTCATTATTTACAGATGAAATGATAGTGTACATACAAAACACGATAGGCTCCACCAAAAACCTACTCAACCTAATAAGCAAATTTAACAAAATAGCTGGATATAAAGTCAATATCCAGAAATCACAAGCATTTTTGTATACCAATGATGAAACATCAGAGATAGAAGCTAGAAGAAAAATCCCAAGGAAAATTAAGTACTTAGGAATCAACTTAATCAAGGAGGTGAAAGATCTGTACTCAGAAAATCACAGAATATTGAAGAAAGAAATGAAGGAAAACACAGATAAATGGAAGCATGTACCATGTTCATGGATGGGAAGAATTAACATCATTAAAATGTCCCTACTACCCAAAGCAATCTATAGATTCAATGCAATCCCAATTAAAATACCAATGACATACTTCACAGAGGTAGAAAAAATACTTCAAAAATTATATGGAGCCAAAAACGCCCACAAATAGCCACAGCAATCTTGAGAAAGAAGAACAAGGTAGGAGGAATCACAATACTGGGCATCATACTACATTACAAGACTACTGTCATCAAAACAGTCTGGTACTGGCATAAAAATAGACATATAGATGAATGAAACAGAATAGAGAGCCCAGAAATAAACTCAGGACTCTATGGTCAATTAATATTTGACAAAGGGGAAAGGAACATAAAATGGAGTAAAAACAGTCTCTTCAACAAGTGGTGTTGGGAGAACTGGACAGCAACATGCAAAAAAATAAAACTAGACCACCATCTTACACCATACACCAGAACATACTCAAGATGGATAAAGGACTTAAACATAAGCAGTGCCACCATAAAGGTCCTAGAGAAAAACATAGGCAGTAAAATTTTAGATATCCTACACAGAAATACATGGACTGATAGTCCTCCAAGGGCAAAGTAAATTAAAGAACAAATAAACAAATGGGACTATATCAAATTGAAATGTTTCTGTTTAGCTAAAGAAAACACCAGCAAAATGAAAAGGGAACCAACTGTATGGGAAAACATATTTGCCAACGATACCTCAGACAAGGGTTTGATATCAAAAATATATAAGGAACTAATGTGACTCAATACCAGGGAGACAGACAGCCCAATTAAAAAATGGGCAAAGGATCTGAACAGACAACTCACTGAGGGAGACATACAAAGGGCCCAGAGGCATATGAAAGAATGCTCAACATCACTAGGCATCAAAGAGATGCAAATTAAAACCACAAGATACCACCTCACACCTGTCACAATGGCAATCATCAACAAATCAATAAATGACAAGTATTGGTGAGGATATGGGGAAAAGGGAACCCTGGTGCACTGTTGGTGGGAATGCTGGCTGGTGCAGCCACTATGGAAAACGGTATGGAGTTTCCTTCAAAAACTAAAAATGGAATAGCCTCTTGATCCAGCAATTCCACTACTAGAACTATACCTGAAAAACCTTAAAACACCAATTCATAAGAACCTATATGTACCCCTATGTTCATAGCAGCAGTATTTATAATAGCAAAGTGCTGGAAACAGCCTAAGTGCCCATCAGTGGATGATTGGATCAAAAAACTTTGGTACATTTACACAATGGAATACTACACAGCAGAAAGAAGGAAGGAACTCCTAATCTTTGCAACAACATGTATGGAACTAGAAAGTATTATGCGTAGTGAAATAAGCCAACCAGTGAAAGACAAATACCATATGATCTCATCCATTTCAGGACAATAATGAACAAAACAAACAAATAAGCAAAACAGAACCAGAAACATGAATACAATGACTAGATTTCCAGTGCGCAGAGGGGAGGAGGGAGGGGG
>PVIW01007260.1:0-75044 GCA_004026585.1 Noctilio leporinus | reverse complement strand
TCTGATATTCCAGGTGCCTCTGTTTCATTTTGTGTTCTTTCTGGGGATTCTTCCTTTCCTTTTGGTGATGGACTGATTCTTTTTTCCCCCATTTTGGGTGTCTGTTCTTGCTTGCTCTTTATTTATTTATTTATTTTTGTTCTTTCCTTGGGTTAACCTGCTTTGCTTCCTTGCCTTAGTTGAGCACCCTTCTGTGATAAGAGATTTGTGGAGTTCAATGTTGCTGTCTCCCAGATTTTCTTCACTTGCTATTCTTGGTGTGTCCTTTATTTGGGCTGTCTGGTTGTATTCTGGGCCTGTGGGCCTTTAGCAGAAACAAACAAACAAACAAATTAAACCAAAACCCAAAAACAAAAAAACAAACCAAACCAAACAAAAAAAAATGCAAAAGTAAAAAAGAAATAAAAAAACAATAATAATAAGAAGAAAGGGTTTATTTGGCTGTTCACCCTTAATAATCCCTGACTGGTCCAGATGGAGCCTGGACCTGAGGGCTTTTAGCAGAGGAAAAAAAGGGAGAAAGTCCCAAGAGAAAGAGAAATCAATATTAATAAAGAAAAGGTTTAGGTGTCTGTTCACCCTTTATGGTCTCTGTTTGGTCCAGGTGGAGCCAGGACCAGTGGGTTTTATCAGGGAGAAAAGAAAGGAGAAAGAAAGAAAGAGGGAAAGAAGGAAAGAAAGAAGAAAAGAAAGAAAGAAAGAAGGAAAGAAAGAAAGAAAAAAGTGGGAGAAAGTCACTAGACAAAGAGAAATTGATATTAATAAAGAAAGATTTTTAGGTGTCTGTTTCCCCTTTATGATTTCTGATTGGTCCAGGTGGAGCCAGAATCTGTGGGCTTTACCAGGAAGAAAAGGAAAAGAAAAAAATTAAAAAAAAAAAAGAGGAAGGAAGAAAAGAATAAAGGGTTTAGGTGGCTGGGGAAAGGAGGAATACTTAGATTGAGGACTGGGAATGCGTTATAGCCACAGAGTGAGTAGACTTTAATTTGAGGGTAGGGGGAGGGTCTTGGGTATTTAGGTGGATTGAGGTATGGGGGGGATTAAGAATATGTGAGAAGTAACTTTTGCAAAGGATATATTGGGGATTAATAGTTCATATTGCTCTCGGTATAACTCAGGTGCTTGAGATTGGCAGCAATCCCTTTCCTGAGGCTGCCTCTTTTTCTTGGCCAGGACTTTACAGTCTATAGTCTATATTCTAGCAGGTCTTGGCGCTTGGCAGGGCCTCTGATTGTCACATTCAGGGCTGATTCTGAGTGTCCGCCCCCAGGTAGGCTGGGCCTTCTGCAGCCTGGCTGGGTGTTAGGGCTGCTGGTATTCTGGAGCCTGCAGGGTGCCCCCTCCCACTCCTGGCAGAGGTTCCTGCCCAGGACGAGCACCCAGCACCCCTGCAGGGCAGCGCACAACTTTGCTGGTCCCTGTGACGACTGGCCCCGCTCCCGCAGTTCTGAGAGGATGCTGCCCCTGTCTGTCAACACTGTCAGGGGTCCGCCTACACTGTCCCACCCTTCCGGGGCGGGCACCACTCCTCCAAGCCAACCAGCTCTCCTCGGAGTCCTTTATGAGGCCTCTGTGATGAGCCCCTCCCAGGAGTGGGCGGTGTGGCCTTTGTCTCCAGCAAAGGCGGGTCAGCTATCCTGCTACTAGTTCCTGGCTCACTGGCTCACCGTTTGGAGTTTCCTGCGCAGCCTGGTGGCCTGTGTGGTTGCGCAGGGCTGGGCCTGCCCCCTGGCAGGGGCTTCTAGCTGCTGTTTCCCCGGTGGCCCAGCAGCACCTTTTTCGGCCCTCTTGCTGCCCCGTCGGTGCACTTTCCGCTCGCCCGCTCTGGCTTCCTGCAGGACTCTTCTCCGCCTATAGCCCCGCGAGGAGCCTCTTCTCCCTGTTGCCGGAGTGAGTCTCTTACACAGTCCCTCCCCTGCAAGAGTTCAATTCCACGTTCCCTAAGGCGTTTGCCCTTGCTGCCGGCACTTCACTGTTGAGACTTCCAGTTGCCAGGGAGCCCAAAGCTGCCTCAGTCAAACGCGCCCCTCTGGGCAGAGCCACCGCTGGCCGGTCAGTTGGGAATGCCTCACCTACTGTCCTGCTGGCCTCCTTTGCCCCTGGGCTGTGCTCCCCTGTGTCCAGATGCTGCCCGCTCCAATTCCTAGGGTCCTGAAGACATCTCATGCTCCCTATCTTGTCCTCTAGCTGCTTTGGTACTCGAGAACACCATCAGCACTGCTCTCTACTCTGACGCCATCTTCTTTTGTTTTTTTCTCTCTTATCCATTCAGGTACTCTATGACATTTGATTAGAGCATTCAAGCCAATTGCATTTAAAGTAATTATTGGTATATACATATGTATTGGTCTTGGGTAACCTGTTTAGAGCTATAGTGATCCACATTTGTGGAGCTTCCTTTTGAGCCTGTGTGTGTGCTGAAAGGAGCAATGTCGGCACCAAGGCCAGCTTTTAGCAGCCCTGGACTCAGGAGATGGTCAGCTAAAGTCTCAAGATACCCACAGATTTGCCTCCATGTGCAGACTGCCTGTTAGGCTGAGTCACTCAAAAAGCCTCTGGTTGTACTCTTTAGTAGGGCTTAAGCTTTATAGGGTGGGACAAGAGGGAGTCCTGTAATTGAGTCTCTTGCTTCCCTCTAGGCTCATCTGAGAAAGATGGCTTCTGCAGTATGGGTAATGATTGAGCAAAGAGATCTTGGCAGTGGACCCTTCAGCTCCTCCTCAGAGCCACCATCCCCAGATTCTCCTCATATGGCTCTAGTTCACATTCCTCTCTCTCTGCCAGAGCCTCTATTGGCCCTATAAAAACAAAAACAAAAAACAAAACTCTAGTGGTCTCTGCCTGGTGGACAGAAAACTTGCTGCTTTTTACAGCTGGATATTATGTGGGTGCCTTTCCTGATTCTGGTGCTTTAGGCTGGGGAGCCAGGCTTGGGATTTAGATCCTACACTTCTCAGGAGGAACCACCCCATGGTTGTTGATATATTCCTCTGGAACTTTAGCTGCCGTGTGTGGGATCCCCCACCCCATCTTGTGCCTCCACACTTCCTACCAGTCCCCATGTGGTGATGTGCTTTCTTCTGTAAATCCAAAGTTATAAAGCAATCACTCCAGTTGATGTTAAGTTGGTTATTCAAGATGATTTTCCTATAATTTAGTTGTAATTCCAGTTTGGTCCTGGGAGATGGTGGGTGCAGCTTCTACCTACTCTGCTACTATCTTGGATCTTCTCCTATAGTTTTCTTTCTTTCTTTCTTTCTTTTCTTTTCTTTTTTTTTTTGAATTAAATTTATAGGGGTGACACTGGCTCATAAAATTATATCAGTTTCAAGTTGTACAATTCTATGATACATCATCTGTAAATTGCATTATGTACCCACCACCCAAAGTTAAATCTTCTTCACTCACCATATATTTGCATCCCTTTACTGCCTCTCACACCCTTCCCTCTGGCAATCGCCATACTGTTGTCTGTGTCTATGAGTTTGTTTGTTCTATTTGTTTACTTGTTGCTTTCAGTTTTATATCCCACATATATGTGAAATCATGTGCCTCCTGACTTTTTCTGTCTGACTTATTTTACTTAGCATAATATTCTCAAAATCTGCCTATGTTGTCTATGGTGGGTAGTATTCCATTGTATATATGTACCACATCTTCTTTATCCAATCATCTATGGAAGGACATATCTGTTGTTTCCATGTCTTGGCCACTGTGAATAATGCTGCAGTGAATGTAAGGGTTCCAATATTGTTGCAAATAAAGATTTTAATTTCATTGTTTTGTTATATGGTAACTCTATCCAGTGGTCAAAGCAATCATAGGGCAGAAAACTTTCTAGTGGAAATGAGCAAACTCTATTGTTTGATTGGAAAAATATTTTTAAAATCCCATCCTCTGATTGCTGTAACCATTGGAATATAGCTCGAGAACTAGAATTCCAAATATCTGGCAGTTTCCAGTGTGGTTGAAGAGATTTCTGTGTCACCCTCAAAAGAAAGATGTACAAAGAAAGATGTACAGCCCAGCTGGAGCTGCCAGATGGTAAAACTTTACAACTGTATGGAATGAAAGAAGGGGCCAACTAAATCCACCCTGCTGGCTATTTCTGCCAAGATTCCAGGCATTTGAGTGAAGCTGTTATGGACCCTCCAGACAAATAGCATTCAGCCAAGAACCACTACATGATCTGAAGCATGTAACAGGGAGTTGGAAAAATCAAAATAACCTAGCTGGCACAGCTTTTGATAGATCAACTTGGATGGGCTATTTTCCTCCTTTATTCAATCAAGTGCTAATCTAGCTGGTGCTGTGTAGGGATTTTACAGATGCAATTAAAGCTCTTAATGAGTTGACTTTAAGTAATAGCAATTATCCTGGTGGGTCTAATTTAATTTCTTGGATAGCCTTAAAAGCAAGTCTGAATGTTTCACAAGGAAAGAAGAAATTTCACCTCAGCAGCTTCTGCCTATGCGCATGGAATTCAACACTACATAATCTTCCCTTTCTTCTCTTTTTCTTTTCTCTTCCTTCCTTCCTTCCTTCCTTCCTTCCTCTCTTTCTCTTTCTCTCTTTCTCTCTTTTTCTTTTCTCTTTCTTCCTTTCTTCCTTCCTTCCTTTTTCTTTCTTTCTCTTTTTGCCATGTATACTTAACCAGCTACCAAAATTGTGTAGGCCAATTTCTTGAAATAAATAAATCTTTGTAGTAAATTCTACTTGTTTTTCTTCCTTGATTCAACTTTTACTGGGATAAATTGCTACAAAGCAATAACCAAACCATTATTTAATAGGATGTTATCAGTTTTTTTATTTGTTTTGTTTTATTATCTTAGTACTTTCGGTCTTTGTTATATAGTTTCTTTACAAAATTTATTGATATCATGATGGGAATTAAATTATTTCTATAGACGAATTTTAGAGGCATGACATTATTATTATATTGCAGCTTTCTATTGATTTAGTTCTCCATTTATTTAATTTTTTAGTGTTTTTCAAAAAATGTTTTACAATCTCTTCCAAGGGGTAGTATATATTTTCCCATATTTTCTAGATACTTTATATTATGTTATTATATATATTTTATTAAAATGAAATTTCTATTACTGTGAATGGAGAATTGTTTTTACATAGTGATTTTATATTTCTGCAACCATCTTTAATTCTCTTACTAATTTTAATACTTTGCCTGAAGAATCTTTTATGTTTTTATTTTCTGTCTTGTTTTTTCTCCTTTCTTCATCCCATGTTTTCCTGTAAAAATTCTAAGAAAAGAGTGGGTGAAGACAAAAAGCTGGTTTCAAGTTTACCCATAACCTGATTTGTAGATATTGTAATTTATGGAATGTGCACTTTTAGAATACTGATGTATTTTATTTTTTTGAGAAGGACTTTGCAGCCTAATTATGTGCATGGGAAAAATTAGACTTAAAAAAGAATATGTATAAAATAGGTACAATATTCTTAGAAGTTAAGATCTCAGCTTTGCCACTAATGAGCTGTATGATCTTGGGTAAATTAATTTTTTAAGATACACATTTACCAAGGCTCTGGCCTGCAAACCCAAAGGTTGTTGGTTTGATTCCCAGCCAGGGCACATGACCAGGTTGCAAGCCAGGTCTCCAGCCATGTCCATAGCTGGAGGCAGGTGAAGGGCAACCATACACTGATGTATCTCTCCCTCTTTGCCTCTCTCCCTTCCCCTTTCTCTGAAAATAATAAATAAATATTTTTAAAAAATATGTATTTACCTGTAAGATGGAGATGAAATTAAACCTATACCATTGAGCTGTTTAAGGGACAAAATTTAATAAATGTATAATTGCAAAATTCTCATCACCTTGAAAACACTCAAATAATAGTGGTTATTGTGATTGGGGACAAGTAGCTATCTGTACTTAATTAAAAGTGTTAATATGTATTTAGAGTATTTATATACATAATTTTTCAGTGACATAAGTCATACTTATTGTGTAATTTTTACATCTTAATAGTGTATTCTCACCTATATACTTAGTGAGGGCTAACAAAAAACAAAACCAAAAATGGTTAGGTTGGTCTTTTATATTACTGTTCCTTTTTTAGATTCCCTGTACTTCCTTTCAATCATTTCTATGTTATATCTTCAATGGTCTCATATAGATAGATACAGTTTTAAGGGAAATGAAATTTGTAAAAATGATATAAGGAATGTGCGCTTTATGTGGTGATTGTGGCATATTGTTTCTTCAAAGATTGCGTGTGCATGTGTGAACATTTTAACAGAAATTATCCTGTCACTGTTCTTTCCATCAAATTGTACTGACCCTCAGACAATAGAGAACCATCATAATATGCCTGCATGACTTTCTAACACCAATTCTTTTTTTTTTATTACAGACTAGAACATTTTATTTTTCCTGCTTAAATTTTTTTCTTTGTTTTTTTTTTTAAATTTTATTATTGTTGTATTACATCCATCCCCTTTTTGCTCCCCTCTGTCCCCCTCCCCACCCACCCATTCCCCCCAAAGTCAATCTCACCTGTTGTCCATGTCCATGGTTCCTCCATACTAGGTTCTTGTCTAAACTAAACTCTTAAAGGGAGGCATTGAATAAAAATTATTCTTAATTTGGATTTGTCTCTTTCCACAATTATGCACTTGTCTTTTAATCAGACCAATATCTGCTATGATTTCACTTCATGAATAAGAATGCACAAATGATTACATGTGGATTTTGTGTTAAAGAAAGTGATATCATTAGAGAGATGCAAATTAAAACCACAATAAGATACCACCTCATACCTGTCAGAATGACAATCATCAACAAATCAACAAACAAGTGTTGGTGAGGATGTGGGGCAAAGGGAAACCTGGTGCACAGTTAGTGGGAATGTAGGCTGGTGTAGCCACTATGGAAAACAGTATGGAGTTTCCTTAAGAAACTAAAAATGGAATTCCCTTTTGATCCAGCAATTCCACTACTAGGACTATACCCAAAGAACCCTAAAACACCAATTCAGAAGAACCTATGTACCCCTATGTTCATAGCAGCACTGTTTACAATAGCCAAGGAAACAGACTAAGTGCCCATCAGTGGATGATTGGATCAAAAAACCTTTGGTACATTTACACAATGGAATACTACACAACAGAAAGAAAGAAGGAATTCCTACCCTTTGCAACAGTATGTATGGAAGTGGAAAGTATTATGCTTAGTGAAATAAACCAGTCAGTGAAAGACAAATACCATATGATCTCACCCATTACAGGATAATAATGAACAAAAACAACAAGCTAAACAGAATGATATACATGAATACAGAAAATAGGCCTTCAGTGGGCAGAGGGAAAGGGGACAGGAGGAGTGGGAAGGAAAAGGCAAAGAAGGGGAGCAGTTTAGTTAAGAACCTAGTAAGGCAGAACCATGGACATGGACAACAAGTCGGATTGACTTTGTAGGGGAGTGGGTGGGTGGGGAAGGGGAAAAGAGGAGTAAAAAGGTGATGGATGTAATACAACAATAAGATTAAAAAAAAAAAAAAGGAAGGATGTCATCTTGGAGCGAAACTCTAATAGACTGACTCCAATAATGTAAAGTTAGGTGCACAATTCAAAAATAATTATTTGAATGCTATTTTAGATACTTTCATTCATGATCATTTTATAGGGTTAAAAGCCTTAAATCTCTGTTCCAAAAATAAAGCTCAGCCAAAGGTGAGAAAGAAAACAAGACCCAAACAAGGAACTAATTAATAGCAGATACCAGAGGCATATTTAGTGAAAATATTCAAATATTATCTTGTTTGTAAATGCATTAAATGGTTCACCTGAATTTTCTATTGAGTGTCTGAGCAACATATAATTAAGAGCAATAGTTTGTAATTGTAGAGCACCCTGTTATAGCTTAATAGTCTTATGCTGTTTATGTTATGCTGTTTAAAATGTTTCAGTCTGTGGAAAGGGTCAGGTTCCCTTTCAAAGATGGCTAAGGACAGGTTTCAAAATTATAAGGGTTGGTTTTATGTAGATGCTATAAATTAGTAAATAACTATTAGCTGGTTATCTAATACAAGCAGGGTATACTATAATCCATGAAATTGGAGAAAGGAAAAACTGTTGAGAGAAAAGCAAAACAGAACAAAATATATTTTTTCTTACATTTTATCTGTACTACTGGTATCTGCAACTATGACTATCTTTCTGTCTGTATTTGGCCTTAAAAGTAGTTATAAAGATTTTAATAGAAAGACAAGAGGATGTATGTTATTATCTGAATCCATACTTTGAAGCCTTAACCTCCAACATAGTTGCATTGAAGATAAAGCCTTTAAGAAGATAGTTAAGGTTAAATGAGTTTATAAGGGTGCAGCCTTAATCCAATAGGACAGGTGGCCTTTTAAGAAAGAAAGAGACACCAGAAGTATGTGTACTTAGAGAAAAGGCCATCTGAGGACTCAGTGAAAACAAAGGTATCTATAGGTCAAGAAAAGAGATCTCACCAAAAACTAACCTGGCCAGACCTTTTATTTTAGACTTTCAGCTTTCAGAACTGGGAGAAAATACATTTCTGTTACTGAAGCCATCTCATCTGTGGTATTCTTTTACACCAGCCCAAGCTGGCTAATACAAAAACTGAGTCAGACCTAACCTCAGGAGGTTTAATGTCTACTCTGTGAGTCAATGTAAAGAAACCTGTCTCAACTGGTCACAGCCATCCTTGCTTTATTTTTCTATTTGTAAGTAATTACAATCAATCCTTGAACAATAGAGCTTTGAACTGCATAGGTCCATTATGTGTAGATTTCCATGTATAATTGAACATGCTCAGTTCAAATAAGTGTTGTTCATGGGTCAATTCTTAATGGGTTGGGAATTCACTTATGCAGAGAGCCAATTTAAGTTTTATATGGATTTTTGATTGCACATCAGTCAGCCCCTCAAATCCTCATTCATTATTCAAAAGTGAAGTGTGTTATGTTACTTGACTATGTATAAAACATTGATGGCTTGAGGGAAGGGAGTGAGGGCTGGGTGAAGTTGGGTGAGGAGATTAAAATGGGGACATCTGTAACAGTATAAAAAATAAAGTATAACATGGGAAACATAGTCAATAATAATATTGTATAACTATGTATCTTGACAGTCAGGTACAGGAAATATCAGAAATAATGTACCCACTCATACATCACCTCTTATGCAGGTTATTTTTGTGAAACATCAAATTACCCAGGTTTGGTGCCCAGCAACTTCTGGCTTTTCCCAAAACTAAAATCACCTTTGAAAGGAAAGAGTTTTCAGATTGTTAATGAGGCTCAGGAAAATATGATGGGACAGCTGATGGTGGTTGGGAGAATTGTGTGAGGTCCCAAGGTGCCTAAGTTAAAGGGGACAGAGGCATTATTGCTCTATGTGCAATGTTTCTTATATCTTGTACCTTTTTCAATAAATGTCTTGATATTTTATATTACCTTCCTTGAAATTTTCTGGAAAGACCTAATGCACATGTACATGTGCATATATTACATATATATCTAAAGAATATGAATATAACATATTACTCAGCCATTTAAAAAGAAGGAAATATTGCAATTCATGACAACATGGATGAACCTTAAGGTCATTTTGCTAAGTAAAATAAGTCAGAGAAATTACACTTACATGGAATCTAAAAAATCGCCAAACTCAGGAGAATGGTGGTTGTTAAGTGACTGGAGGATGGGGGAAATGGGGAAATGTTGGTTAAATGGTACAAATTTTCATTTATCAGATGAATAAGTTCTGGGGATCTGTAATACAGCATATGACTATATAGTTAACAATATTATGCACTTGAAAAATGTTAAGAGAGTAGATCTTATAAATTCATTTAGCTTATGGTAATCAGTTCACAATGTACATGTGTGTGTGTCAAATCATGTTGTATATACCTTAAACTAACTCAGTGTTATATGTCAATTATATCTCAATAAATCAGGAGCAAAGCAAAAAAATGCTGCAAAACTACTATAATCAAGATAGTGTAGCACTATCTTGAGACATATAGACAATAAAAAAAGATAGGAGGAAGAGGCAAGGAAGGGAAGCAATTTAGACAAGAACCTAGTATAAAGGAACCATGGACATGGACAACAGGTGGGATTGACTTTGGGGGGAATGGGTGGGTGGGGAGGGGGACAGAGGGGAACAAAAAGGGGATGGATGTAATACAACAAAAATAAAATTAAAACACAAAAATAGACATATAGATAATAAAAAAATAATTAAGAGTCCAAAAGAAATCTTTAAAATAAAACAGAATTAAGCATCTAAAAGAAATCTTTACATTTATGATCAACTGGGACAAAGGTGACATGGGAATTCAATGAAGAGTTGTCCTTTTAGCATTTAGTATTTGGATAATTATGAACCACATGCAAAAGAATGAAGTTAAATTTAACTTCATATGGTATTTTCTTATACCATATATAAATATCTCAAAATGGATAAAAGATGCAAGTTAAAGAGTCAAAACAATAAAACTCTTAAAAGAAAATATTATGTCTGTCCAGAAAATATTCAAACACACACTAGGAAAAATCAAGCATTTATTGATGAAGATACAAGAAACATTGTACATAAGACAATGATATCTCAGTCCCCTTCAAAGTAGGTATCTTGGGACCTCACATAGTTCTCTGATTTTTACTAATTGAAACCTATACACTTTCAATATTCTCAGGTATTCTGCTTATTGCAGGCCTTCCAGAACATAAATCACTTTCAACAGATTCTCGACCACCTTTGAAGTGTTTGTGCCACACTTTTATTTGCAATGCACTTATTGCATTGTCCCTGAAAGCCTTTTGAATCACCTGAATATTGTCTGTAGCAGAATCTCAGGCATAATGTAAAATCTGATGAAAATTTGTTGCTCTACTTGCTCAGTCATCTTCAATGTGATGACTACATAGCACAAATGCTCACTGAATAGCATCTAGTATCCCCACTGTCTAGCACAATGAATTGACTTCATTCTCCTTGGCTGCCAGGTTATATCAATATCACACAAAGTATTTTTGTTATAGTAGCAATGGCTGGACTTTTATCATACAGACCTTTGTATAGTAGTAAACTTTGTGATATTGCATGAGATAAATATTTCTTATATATGACACTAAAAACAAAAGTGGCAAAATTAAATATAGATAAACAAATTTTAAAAAGTTCTGTTTCAAAAGATACTGTGAAAATACAATCTATATAATTGAGGAAATATTAAAATAATATCTGAAAAGAGATTTGTTGGTCTAGAATATACAATCTCTTCTAAATCAATAAAAATAAATAATTAATTTTAAAAATGGGCAAAATATATGAATTGGCATTCATCTCAAGACTGCATACAGAAGACTAATAAGCACATGAAAAAATAAGGCACAACATTATTAATCATAGTGGAAATGAAAAATGAAAGCCACAATGAGGTATCATGTCATACCCACTAAGATGGCTATAATTAAACACACACACACATACCAGATAATAAATGTTGATAAGATTGTAGCTAGAAAAATTAGAACCCTTAAATACTGCTAGTAGCAATATAAATGGCATAGCCACTTTGGAAAACAACCTTTCAGTTCCTAAAGAGGTTAAATATAGATTTACCCTACAACATATTAATTTCATGCTTATAGTATATACCCCAAATAAATGACCCTGGCTGGGGGCTCAGTGGATAGGTGCTGGCCTGTGAACCCAAAAGTCACTGGTTTGATTCCCATTCAGGGCACATAACCAGGTTGCAAGTCAGGTCTCCAGTCAGGTCCTTAGCTGGAGGCAGGTGAAAGGCAATCATGCATTGATGTTTCTCTTCCTTTATTCTTCCCTCCCTGCCCTTCTCTCTAAAAATAAAGAATAAAATCTTAAAAAAAAAGAAATGAAAATCTATGTTCACTCAAAAACTGGATACATGGACACACACAAAGAATAAAAAAAAAAAACTGAACACAAAAACTCATGATGATGAGTGTGTTATTTATAATAGCCAAAAAGAAATAATATGCATATCTATCACTGATGAATAGAGAGATCAAATGTGTTATATCCATACAATGGAATATTATTCAACAATGAAAAAGAAATTGAGTACTTATACATGCTACAATATGGATGAACCTTGAACACGTTATGTTAAGTAAAAGTGATTACTCACAGAATACGAAACACTGTATATGACATGTCCAACATAGGCAAATCTGTGGAGAAAGAAAGCAGAATCACTGTGGCATCGGATTAGATGTTTGCAAAGTAATGGGGAGTGACTGGTAAGTGATACAAGATTTCTTTTTGGAGGGATACAAATGTTCTAAATTGATTATGATTATGGTTTTACATTGTGGTTATAGTTTTACCACCCTGAATATGCTAAAAGATTTAATTATACAATTTAAATGGCTGATTTAATGTACTATGTTAATTATTTAAATAAAGGTGTTTAAAAAATTATGTGTTCTCTTCCTTCATCCCAGGTTGATAAAAAATTGTATGCAAGTATTAAAGAGTAATGATTTCCCCTCCCCTATGTTTACTGAGAAGTCTCTGTGAATAATTTTTCTTTTTTTGAATTTTATTGAGGTATAATTGACAAATAAAATTGTGAGGTATCTCAATTGTACAACATGATGATTTAATTTATGTATACATCGTGAAAGGATTCTCCCAGTCGGTTAACTAATATGTCCATCACCTCACAAATTTACCTCTTTTTACACTTTATTTTTTAATTACAATTTACATTCACTATTATTTCATTTTATCTTCTGGTGCACTTCATAAAGATAATTTTTTAAAACTGCAATTTGTCAGATGTTTGTTTACTTCTGTTTTTTCTTTTGCTGTAAAATTTTCAATTATATGCTACACATGAAAAAATTTCTAACTTGTGTCTGTAACTGATTATTTAAAGTATTATTGCTTTAGAAAATTATATTAACTATTGGCTGTGAAAAAGGTAAAAGCTAAAATGTTTTATAAAACCATCATCGAAATTTAATTTGAAAGTAAAAAATGATGAGAAAAATGTATGTGACAAAATTGGGGCAAGAACTTATAGGTTCTATAAATTCAGTTTAAAGAAAGAACAGGAGCATCTTAAAACTGAAAGTGCAACATTATATCATAAAACTATAGAATTTCATAGATAATGTTAGCTGTAATTTAAATACATTTATAAAGTATAAAATACTCATCTATATCAGCTGAATAGACTGACCTCCTGAAAAGAATCACAAAGAGAAGTCCACTCAGAAGTACAGACATCTTGGTTTTCTCCTTTTTAGGTAATGCTTTGCTATCCCTTAGCATGTCATTATATCTGAAGAATGCATTTCTTGTTCAAGTATGGCAGATTGAATTCTTTGGAACTGCAAATTCATTAATGCTATTTATTTTATTTTATTTTTTATTGTAAGTTTTCCCCATTACCATTTAGCTCCTTCTCTTTGCCCCTTGCAATCACCATACTGTTGTTTATGTTCATGAATCATTTTTCCATGTTGATCACTATTTAATTTTAAAAAGTTATTTTTGAAATTTTTAAAATAAAAATATGTCACTTGAATATTAGAGCTCAAATATTATGTTTCATATTTTTCAGTATGATGACTTATTCACAACCCAAAGCAGGATAATAAAATTGAGACTTTAGCTATCTGCATAGTTCTAGAAGGACTAAGTAACTTGCATCTGGAGAAAGGAATATAGTTAACAACAATACATAAGCAAGCAAACAACCAAACCAATAAATGAGACAGACAGTGCTAGTTAACACGCTATCCTTGTTCAAAATGCCAGAGCTGTAGTAGCGGGAATGTGTCATATTCCATTTATAGCATACAATTTTTTTTTTTCAGCATGAAACTCTGACACTGTGCTAAATTGTTGAATTATCACTAATTTTCCCAAGAGGGATAGAAATAGCATCTTGTGACTGATAATCTGTGTCCTTGGTTGCCCTTGTTCCACTGCATTACAATATTCTTGGCTTATCGATTAAGGGCATCTAGCTAGGTACTGGATTGTGTTTCTGTTACTATCAGGTAGAAATTTCAGGAATACAATTTGCATCTCTGTCTATGTTTAAAATCTAAAATTACCCTTAGCTTTATGAAAACAGAATTTCAAATCAAGATTTCAGTTCATCTGGAGAGAACTGAAAATTATGAAGCAATATTTAAACATTTGTTGTTCCTTTATCCTAGGATGACTTTAGATTTCATTATCTCTGTTCCTCTTCAAGGCAGATCTCAGTTGCTAGCATGCTACTACTCTCCAGGGAAGGCAGTAAGTATTATCTCAATCTCATGCCTCAAAAAGGTGCATAATGAAATCTATCGTTTATCTGCTTATTCTAGATTGTTTTTAGAAAAAGTATTTTTGGGACCCTGGCTGGTGGCTCAGTGGATAGGTGTTGGCCTGTGAACCCATAGGTCACTGGTTCAATTCCCAGCAAGGGCACATAACCAGGTTGCAAGCCAGGTCTCCATCCAGGTCTGCAGCTGGAGGCACGTGAAAGGCAACCACACATTGATGCTTCTCTCCCTTTCTTCCTCCCTCCCTGCCCTTCTCTCTGAAAATAATAAATAAAATCTTTTAAAAGTATTTTTGTCTTACTGATGGTAAGAGTATTTTATAAGGACTATGTTTTTGTTTTTTAATGAAAGAAGTAATGGTCAATGACACTAACATATGGTTAATCAAGTACTAGATCTAAAATAGATTGGGAAAGGAGATAAGCAAACAAGGAAGTTTACAAATGTTTGATTCTTCATTCATATTTCTTTTCATTTGCACCTGAAAAAGGCTCTGGAATTTATGCCATTGAGATAAAGTGATGAAAAGAAGAGTAGTTAATGAGACAGGAACTTATTTTTGAAGTCCAGCTCTGCCTTTGACTGTTTCTCTTGGACATTTCTTATGTGAGCAGCCACACAATTTGTCTGCTGAGATGAATTACCCATGCTCAATCTAAGTCCCAAATTTCACAAATAATAAGAGTCTCACCCCCATTTGCTGACAGGGGCTTCTCATGTCCTCCGTGTACAGGGAAGAACAGGGAAGAAGCTCATCCTGAACTCTTTCTCGACTTCCCCCACTATGCCTTGATTGCTCACACTGAGTCAACCACTGCTGGAAAACCTTAGTCTTAACTTTCTACCAATAGAGTAAGACTTGTACATGCAATCAGAACTGCACAATTTAGCTAATCTAACTGGGGATTTGGGAGAGAAGTTTCACTATAAACCATGGCCTCCCCTGTGTTTTGGTGGAACACAATTTAGATTGTTGCTACCTGAACTGTCTCCTGGGCTGCAGCTTCTTTTTGCTCAAATACTTGTTTTTTCCTTTTTATTAAAGTCTAAAATCAATTTGGTACACGTATAACCCCTCTAAACTCCATTTCATCATCTAATCCTAGTTACCAGATAGTATGACAGTGAGCATGAAATAAGACTACCTAAATTTAGCACATAACAAACGTAAGAAGTGTCCCATGGCATTTCATTCCCTCTATGTTTCTACAGAATCTACAAGACATCCTCTAACTTCACTTTTTTCTCAATAGTCACAAAGGTCAGGACAGGGGCAGGATTTCACCCTTGCATAGGGGAGAAAATCCAGAACAATGTCTTCAAAGCAAATGTGGGTACTCTGCCAGAGATCACTCCTCTTTCTCCCTCCTAGGAGCAATAATTTCTTTTTACTCTTCTCTATGTAAAATTCCAGCTGGGTCATGGTGAGTTATATCTCTTACACAACAGATATTTGTATTGGAGGTAGAAGGATAGATGGCTGACATACTAGGTTCTAAAATACTCTGGTTAATAAGTAAGGTGCATGATATTTTTTGTGTTGTCTTATTTTCTGACTGGCTTTCTTCAAAGAATGCAAGATAAGGTGTGCAGGTACACAAAATATATTTATACACATCATACACATGGTATTTTATTTTAAATAATCACACACAAACTACCATACATACTGTTGTTATGAACACCTTTTTGTTTACACCAGAGGACAGCTTGAACCAGCTTAAAATTTTCTGTGGCTTTTAATCTTATTACTAAATTTTCCACTGCCATTTACAAAATCCTTTCTTCATGGTTGCCCTACAGCTCCATGAAAAGCTGAATAATCTAGTTCCCTTTCCCTCTAACATCTGCTGAGATGAATTCCACATGGTCAACCAAATTTATAAATAATAAGAACCTAACCTTCATTTGGACAGGGGCTTCTCAAGTCCTCTGTGTACCAGGAAGCACCTCAACCTGAACTCTTCCTCAGCTTCCCCACTATGCCTTGATTGTCCCTGGCTGTAGACATCCTATTACAAAGTCTTAGCATACTCTTCACTGTCATCATCATATCCCACTTTTGATTCCTATTTTAAATACTTTCCTAGGATTAAGTTTAGTACCTGACGTTTTAAGGCTAAAATACCATATTTATTTCTATTTATCAATTATTGCCTGTACCACTCTTTCAAAGTTTTTAAATACTATTTAGTAGTGCCATGTTTTTTATATGGCAATGTTTTTCAAACCTGGATGCTAACCCCTTTTTTGTTTAAAGATTTTATTCATTATTTTCAGAGAGAAGGACAGGGAGGGAGGAAGAAAAGGACAGAAGCATCAATGTATGGTTGCCTTTCAGCTGCCTCCAGATAAGGACCTGGCTGGAGACCTGGCTTGCAACTTGATTATGAGCCCTGACTTGGGAATCTTTGGATTTGCAGGCTGGTGCTTTATCCACTGGGCAACACAAGCCAGATTGGATGCTAAACTCATAAATGGCATTATTTACTACCTAATGCATCCAAGTTTCTCAAGTCTGGTGACACTCTGTATCCAGAGCATTACTGGATACATTACTACTGCTTCTCACACATAGGAGATAACTATGGCACAGTTTTCTTTTACATTTTTAAAAAATATTTTATTTATTTATTTATTTATTTATTTCAATGTATGGTTGCTTTTGACCTGCCTCCAGCCACAGACCTGACTGGAGACCTGGTTTCCAACCTTGTTATGTGCCCTGGCTGGGGAATCGAACCTGTGACCTTTGGGTTCACAGGCCAGCACCTTATCCACTGTGCTACCAGCCAGGGCTCTCTTACATTTTTGAGTTGAGTTGGTCTCAAAGTATAATTAATTAAATACTACATCTTATGAATGCTATGTGGTCTGGTGATAAATTCAATGCTGCTGCTGCTTTATTTAAGTATTTATGTATTTTACATCCTAATCAATTTTAAATATTTTATGCATATTACTTTCTCATTAATAAGCTAATTACACTTAATATTTTACCTATCTTATCATGTATATTATATCTAGTTTATCTTTTTAACATACCTAACAAAGAAATGGGCTTGTAGGAGTATTAAAGTACTATTCTGCTAGCTAGTCTGTTGGTTTGGTGAATTGCGTTTTTGCTCAATTCCCAAAAGGAATAAGAAGTTAATATAACTTGCTTCTTGTTTTATCACTAGCATTTTTCTCAATGCCTGATATATAAGAATGCAAAATTTACTGAATAAATGAGTAAATGAATAAGGAATTTCAATTCAATTCAAGTATTCAGACTAAGTATAACTGATGTTCTTCAACAAATTACTTTAACAACATGGTAATTTTAGTGATTATGGATGAGTTTCTGGAGTTTAATTCAATCAGAAAAAGGGAAGTTATATATACTTGAGAATAAATTAACCTTTCTCATATATGTTAGTATGAATTTTCACTGTATTTAGTTTCACAAAACATCTATGGGCAATTTTAATGTCCCTACTATTTTAAGGATTGTACTCTCTTCATAGCATTGGCCATCAGGATCAACTACAAAAGCTGTAAGTGGTTGGTACTATGTTGGCTTTTAAGGCTATAACAGTCTTTTGTGTGGAGGAATTATCTTCTAACCTACCATGGTATTCCTTACTATTATTAATTCCAGAGCTGAGAATTAAACCAAGCATAATCATGAGTCATTGGTTACACTGTATGCACTATTCTTTCATAATTGTCCCAATGAATTGCAAAGTAGTTCTTGATCGAGAGCAATTATTTCAAGTAACACTTGTGTCTGTGGATTTCATTTTGTATGTATTGCCATTATAGTACATGTGTCAATTAAAATTTCACACACTCATCTGCATTAGTCACTCTCATCTCTTTGTCCCACTTTATTAACTGCCTATCTTAAATGTCTATCCACACAAGTGAGGATAAATGAGATAATTTTACATTAACTATATAATTAGTCTTATTTCCTTTTATCTTCAAGTTTTGCTACTCTCCTTTGATTGTGTCATTTTTTTTCTTTATTGTCATTCTTATCTAATGTATACAGTATTTGTAATTATGTTCTCTTTTCATAAATTTTTGTCTTTTTCAACTTAAGATATCTTTTGAGGAGGCTTCTTTTCTTCAGTAACCATAGCTACTTTATACACACCCTCCTTTATTTTTCTCATTTAACCCTAGGTATTATTATCTAATTTCATAAATGAGTATAAACAAGGCTCAGGAAAGCTCTATAGTTTGTCTTAGGTAAAGCAGCCAGATTCTCTCTAGACCCAATTTCAAAGTATCCTGCTCTTTGCTCTATTCCAGCATTTCATAGATGCTTATAGATTCGGTAGCTGTTCTAAATGTTTGACAGGATTTTTTGCTGTTTAATAAGTTTGACTTGCTACTATTATAAAAATTTGTTTTAATATTAACTTCCTTTAGTTGCTTTAATCACTTTATATGTTTTACCATGTAGGTGAATCATAGTGATCATTATCTCTGAGTAGTTGGCCATGCAGAATTATGGGAAATAAACAGAATCACCAATCATAATGACATTCATGAATTCAGATTACAGGAAGTGACTCTACTGTTGTATAATGTAAGGCCAAATTTATCAATTATTGTTATTTTCAGCATGAGTTAGCCAATGACACGACATCTTGTTATTGAGTCCTCTTAAAAGATAGCATTGATAGAATCTGTGAAAATGTAATCTTGGAAAATTATAGGTGCTCTTTAGACTATAGATATATCATCATAGTGAAAAAGACCTTTGAAGCTCATGCATGTCATTCCTGTATTCTGAAATTACACAGCTTATCATGTATATAAAATGGGAATTTTATTTGTCTCTTAAAGTTAGTCAGCATATTGCTGGGAGTGGAAAATTTAGGTAGATGAGTAAACAAATTCTTGACACTATGTTCTAGTTATTAACATTCAAGTACCATTTGTTTCCTTGACCAAAAAATATGTAAGACACATAATTTGTCTCTTTGACTGAAATAATATGGAAGTCACATATAATTGTAGTACAAGCAAAGACTAATTATTTATGTGGTGTTTTGCCATACCAGGATTCTTGGAACATTCTGTTGCAAATGAGAAAGATGGAACTGATTCTGTGTTAAACATTATTCATTGTGTAAATATAAAGAGATTATTTTCTATACAAAATAAGGTTGACTTTCACTCTGCATTAAAAAGTTTTTCTCAAAAAATAAGGACTCTATTAACCCTTATACTCTTGACTGGAAGCTCAATTTGAATTATTGAAATTTCCTTTCAGATTTAGTAAGCTGATAAAACCTTATGCTTCTACAAGTGAAAGTGAAAAGACTGATGTATTTTATAGAAGATTGTCATAGCATAAAGATAGTATGTGTATATGCACTGTGTGTCTAAGGATACATCTATCAAATGGATGTATAATGTGTTCTTTCTTCTTTAAAAATGGCCAGGAAATATCAAGAAAAACAACAACAAAATAACAGAATTTTTTTTCCAGAAAGTTAAGTCAAGCATCCGAATAAAGGATCTGTAATATAATTGCTTTCTCTAACAGAATTATAGCATATTCCTGAGGGAACATAATATATTTTTTACCACTGTTAGAACTTTCTACTATTTTTTATTCCCTAGAGAATTTTACTACACTAAACTCAGAACAGAGGTCACAGTCTACATTCTTACAAATGAATAAGTATAAACATAATAACATTAACTAGAAAATTTTGTATCTATATTCTTCAGGTAATGAAGAACTAATCTTAACTTTTACTTTAGTTATGCTAATTAGCAATCTCAACTACTTCAAGATTCAGTTGAATAAAGAATTCACTAATGTATGGTGTAAAACTACATATTTTCATAAGAAAGTCTTTATTTTAGTTATAGATTCAAAGAATCTTCTGGGTCTGTATATTCCTTAAATTTTCAGTGGAAGCACAATGAATAAATATGCCTATCCAATGTTAGTATTTTTAGTTGAAGAAAAGTGTGCTTAGACTTAAAATGCAATTAATTATAGATTTCAAACAAAATATTTCAAAGAGCCATTTTCCATCTGAGAGGAAAAATACCATTATAAATTGATTAAATCTTCATTAGCTATTTAATAAATAGAGACATTGTTCATCTATATTCTTATATCTAGTGTTTTGTTACAGTTTTTATAATTTTATGGAGTAAGAAGATCGAAATATTTTCTAACTACAAGTAAAATATACAAATTCTATCATTTTAACACAGCTTGATAACTATTACACCTTCAAATTTATCCATATAATTATGTATTCTATTGTGATACTATTATTGTGAATTATTATATGTATGAGCACATACAACACATAATAATTTTCAGTTTATAGAGGGTAATTCATGAAACCTAAGGTACCACTACTTATCTTCAAAATCAGTGCAACCATCACTGCTGCCTGACCTTTTATTCTAGGATATGTCACGATGGTGAAGTTTCTGGATATCCTGCCCTTACGCTTCCTTATAATTTTACTGACCTGGATCTATTAGATACTTACAAATTTGGAAATCTCATATTTCTTTATGTAGTAACCCTCTTTATCCCTAGGTATGAAATTTTGTCTTAAAACTCACCTCTAAGGTTTTCATGTAGCTCAGATCAGGTTTGCTCTAGGCATTTCCCCTGAATATCCTGTATTTTCATAATTGTTATTTACCTTTATTTCAAATATAATCTTGTGTATGGTATGTGACTAAATTCTGTTTTAATAACTGTCTAAGATTATTTTAAATTGAAAATTTTAGATTATTTATTTTGATTATAGATATACCTGGATTTGGTTTGCCAACGTGCTGCTTTTGTTTCCTTTCTTTCTTTCTTTCTTTCTTTCTTTCTTACTTTCTTTTTTCTTTTTTTTGTTCATCTTTTACCATATCTATTATCCCCTTACTGTCTCGCCTTCTTTTGGATTAATTTTTGAATTGTTTTATTTTCATTTTTATTTCTCTAATTCTTTGGATGTTATAGATTTCTATTATTTTGGTGCTTTTCTGTGTACTTTCAGCAGGGCTATTTAACTTAGCATTAGCAATAGTTAATTGATATTTATATAATAAGTTACCCAAAGTAAGATTCTGGAATCAAGAGACATGAGTGTCTTATGGATTTAAAATATATACTGCTAAGTTGTCATTTAAAGAAATTGTATCACTTTATACTGCAATTGGCAATCTATAAATGTATGAATGAGTTTATCATATTCCTGCAATTGTTGGGTATTGTGATTATTTATATATTTATTTTTATGCTAATTAAATTGTGAATAGTTCTTTACTATTAATATTTTTATATATTACTTAAGTAATTATCTTGTGTGAGAGTTTTTGTGGGTGATTTAGCTATTTAATTACAAAATGTACGTGCTCATTATAAAATAAATCAGTTATTTGAGGCTAGTATTTTTCAGCATCTTTGTAACCATTGTAGCTTGTTGGTTCATTTATCTTGAAAATGTTCTGTCACCTTGATCACACTTTTATTATAGAATTAAATATTTATTATAAATATTTAAGCAAATATCTTTGTGTTTTTATAGTTCTTGACTGGATATTATAGTTAAATCTCTACTTATATTGCCTAACAGGATGTTCATGAGGCTAATCCTAAATGTCAGATATAGAGGTCTCTTCTTCAGCTATCAACATTTTCTCACTCTGGGGCCATGCTAATCTCTGTATCATTTCAATTTTTAGTATATGTGCTGCCAAAGCGAGCACTACCAACATTTTCTTTAGGTGCTACATGGTACATCATGCTAGAATATAATTATATTTTATTTAATGATAGCCTCCAAAGGGAACAGAAATTGATGTGTTCAGTTAGTTTCCTGCATTTAACCAGAGTTGACTATGTTTTTATTTTTATTTACTTTTTATTTTTATATATTTTATTGCTTATGCCATTACAGTTGTCCCAAATTCTTTTCTCTTTGCTCCCCTCCACCTAAGCCCCCTGTTCCCTACCACAGTCACACTCCCCTTACTTCATGTCCATAGGTTGTGCATATAGGTTACCTGATTCCACCCTTTCCTCTATTATTCTTATCTTCCCCTGTCTATCTTGTACCCATCAACTATTTTTCCTTATTCCTGCCCCATTTCCCCCCTTTCACTCCTTTCCCCCTCCCAACTGATAACCTTCCCAATGATCCCCATACCTGTTTCTGGTCCTATTCTGGTTGTTTGCTTGCTTTGTTTGTTTTCCTTTTAATTTTTTCAGATTTCATTGTTGATAGTTATGAGTTTGTTGTCATTTTAATGTTCATAATTTTGATCTTTTTTTTCTTAAGTCCCTTTCACATTTCATATAATAACGGTTTGGTGATGATGAACTCCTTTAGCTTTACCTTGTCTTGAAAGCACCTTATCTGCCCTTCCATTCTGAATGATAGCTTTGCTGGATAGAGCAATCTTAGTTGTAAGTCCTTACTTTTCAGCACTTTAAGTATTTCTTGCCAGGCTGTTCCTGCCTGCAAAGTTTATTTTGAGAAAACTGCTGATAGTCTTGAGGAACCCCTTTGTGGGTAGCTTTCTTCTTTTCTCTTGCTGCTTTTAAGATTTTCTCTTTTTCATTAATCCTTGGCATTTTAATTATGTGTCTTTGTGTGGTTCGATTTGGATCTAGCTTGTTTGGGACTCTCTGTGCTTCCTGGACTTGTATGTCTATTTTCTTCACCAACCCCCTCTGGTTTTCACAGTCAGAAGAATGTGGCTTTATTTCCTTCACAGTGCTAGAACTGTGAGCCAAGCAATCTGGTCTGGTGTTAGGAGCATTCAATAGGTGTCACTATTATGATTTTTCTTTTCACCTGCTAACCCCTGCAGCTCTCCCACCTGCCCCACGAATTTGCACAGCTGCACCACCAACCTGTGCCCTCAATCTACTTGCCTAACCACTTCCTTGGTGTCCCAGCTCTGCCCCTCTTACCTGTTTAAATGACTGTTTATTTTCTTTTTTTAATTTAATTTTACTGTTGTTGTATTATATCCACCCCCTTTTTCCTCCCCTCTGTTCCCTTCCCCACCCACCCACTCTCCCCCAGAGTCAATCCTACTTGTCCATGTCCATGGTTCTTCCATGCTAGTTCCGTGACTAAACTGCTCCCCTTCTTTGTCTCCTCTTGCCCCCTCCCCTCTTCCCCCTGAAGATCTATTCATTGTATTCATGTATCGGATTCTGTTTTGCTTGTTTGTTTGTTTTGTTCATTTATTGTCCTTTAATGGGTGAGATCATATGTCTTTCACTGACTGGCTTATTTCACTAAGCCTAATACATTCCAGTTCCATCCATGTTGTTTCAAAGGGTAAGAGTTCCTTCTTTCTTTCTGCTGTGTAATATTCCATTGTGTAAATCTACCAAAGTTTTTGAATCCAATCATCCACTGATGAGCACTTAGGCTGTTTCCAGCACTTGGATATCATAAATAGTGCTGCTATGAACATGGGTTCTTATGAATTGGTGTTTCAGGGTTGTTCGGGGTATAGTCCTAGTAGTGGAATTGCTGGATCAAAAGGCAGTTCCCTTTTTAGTTTTTTAAGAAAACTCCAAGCCCTGGCTGGTAGCACAGTGGTTAAGGCGCCAGCCTGCGAACCCAAAGGTCGCAGGTTCGATTCCCCAGCCAGGGCACATAACAAGGTTGGAAACCAGGTCTCCAGTCAGGTCTGTGGCTGGAGGCAGGTGAAACACAACCTTACATTGACGTCTCTCTCCCTCTCTGCCGCTCTCCCTTCCTCTCTTTCTAAAAATAATGAAATAAAATCTTTAAAAAAAAAAAAAGAAAACTCCACACTGTTTTCCACAGTGGCTGCACCAGCCTGCATTCCCATCAACAGTGCACCAGAGTTCCCTTTGCCCCACATCCTCGCCAACACTTGTTGTTTGTTGATTTGTTGATGATGGTATCTTATTGTGGTTTTAATTTGCATTTCTCTGATGGCTAGTGATGTTGAGCATTATTTCATATGCCTTTGGGCCCTTTGTATGTCTTCCTCAGAGTGTTGTCTATTTGGGTCCTTTGTCCATTTTTTAATTGGGCTGTCTGTCTCCCTGGTGTTGAGTCACATAAGTTCTTTACATATTTTGGAGATTATACCCTTGACTGAGGTATCATTGGCAAATATGTTTTCCCATACAGTTGGTTCTCTTTTAATTTTGCTGGTATTTTCTTTAGCTGAACAGAAACTTTTCAGTTTAATATAGTCCCATTTGTTTGTTTGTTCTTTTATTTCTTTTCCTCTTGGAGAAGAATCAGTGAACATAGAATGAGCATTTTTTCTCCTATCTTTTGTTTGTTGGACTTCCATGTCATTCAATGTTGTGGAATTTCTGGATGTCTCCAGTTTTGAGATAGATGTACCTGTTTCTGGTTGTGGAAGGAGATACAGTGTGTCTATCTACATCTCCACCTTGGATCTCTTCTTGACTACTTTTTAATTTTTTCCTCTATTGTATATTTTTATTGAATAAGCTAGAGTGAGAGGATGGAGGGGCATTTTTAATATCTCACCCAATCCTTAATTTTTTTGTAATTTGGTAGATGCTTCTTGAATATTCATTTCCATTAAATGCAATCATTTACACACACACACACACACACACACACACACACAAATCATAGCAAATAGCAACTACCATACTAAGTATTAGGAATTAAAATTTAATTAACATATGGTCTTATATCCATCCAGATTTTCTTATAATTGATTCTGGAAATGTCTATTTCATTTTATCAATTCATTAATTAATTAAGATATGACTAACATTGCTGGTGTAGATCCATTTCATTTATTTACTTATTTTTATATTAGTTATTTTTATAATGTAACAATTACCCATGAACTCTGCACTTCAAACAAAAACTAAGATATTGATACACCTACTTCTAGCCACCTTGTTTTGCTATCTCATCAGCTCATACCTTGCTTCTCCTGATCCAAATTAACCATCATTCTACATCCTCTGTTATTTGATACTTGTTTTAATTTTGTTTCCCCCTAGAATGCCCCTCAGTCCATTCCACTGGTACTAGAGGAAGAAATGCATCACAGCTGCTTTAACTCTTTCCTTTTTAGACATTTTCTATGGTATATCCACCTAGTTTGACCCAAGGAAAAAGATACTTCCACAGAGAATGAAGAACCATTTTTTTGCAGCTTCTAGTTTGTAATTTTTCCCAGTAATACTTTACACCATGCATTACTAGTGGTTAGTTTGTCAATGTAGCATTGCTCAACTTAATGGCACATATGCTCTCTGTTTACAAAGGAATAGACACTTTTGAAGGAGCTTAATTTTATTGGTTTACTGAGTAATTGGCTTCTTGATGAAAATGCTTTGTCAAACATTAGTTGCCCATAGGGTCCTAGGTTTATTTCTGAACTCTCTGTTCTGTCCCATTGAGCTGTTTGTCTATTCTTGTGCCAGTACCAGACTGTTTTGGTTACTATGGCTTTGTAATATAGCTTGATATTTGGTATTGTGACTCCTCCTACTTCATTCCTCTTTCTCAAGATTGCTATAGCTATTCGGGGTCTTTTTTGACTCCATATGCATTTTTAAGTGTTTGTTCTAATTCTGTGAAATATGATGTTGGTGTTTTAATAGGGATTGCATTGAATCTGTAGGTGGCTTTGGGTAGTATGGACACATTAATGATGTTCATTCTTTCCAACCATGAACATGGTATGTGCTTTCATTTATTTGTAACTTCCTTAATGTCTTTCTCCAGTGATCTGTGGTTTTCTGAGTATAAGTCCTTTACTTCCTTGGTTAAGTTTATTTCTAAGTGCTTTATTTTTCTTGTTGCTATGATAAATGGGATTTGTTTTCTAGGTTTGATCTCTGATGATTCATTGTTGGTGTACAAAATGCCTTTGATTTCTGGATATTGACTCTGTATTCAGCTACTTTGCCAAATTCAGTTATTAGGTAGAGTAGTTTCTTAGTGAAATCTATAGGGTTTTCTATGTACACTATCATGTCATCTACAAATAACAACAGTTTTACTTCCTCCTTTCCAATTTGGATGCCTTTGATTCCTTTTTCTTGTCTAATTGCTATGGCTAGAACTTCCAAGACTATGTTGAATAGAAGTGGAGAGAGTGTACACCCTTGCCTTATTCCTGTTCTTAAGTGAAAGGCTTTCCATTTTTGCCCATTGAGTATGATGTTAGCTTCAGGTTTCTCATATATGGCCTTTATTATGTTGAGATATGCTCCCTCTATTCCCATCTTGCTGACGGTTTTTATCATAAAAGGATGCTCTAATTTATCAAATGCTTTTTCAGCATCTATTGATATGATCATATGGTTTTTGTCTCTCAGTTTGTTTATGTGGTGCATTACATTTATTGATTTGCAAATAATGAACCACCTTGCATCCCGGGGATAAATCCTACTTGGTCATGGTGTATAATTTTTTTTTAATATATTGCTGGATCTGGTTTGCTAATATTTTGTTGAGAATTTTAGCATCTAAGTTCATCTGAGATATTGGCCTGTAGTTTTCTTTCTTTGTTGGGTCTTGACCTAGTTTGGGGATGGGAATAATACTGGCCTCATAAAATGTTTGGGAGTCTTCACTCTTCTTGGATTTTTTAGAATAGTTTGAGGAGGGTAGGAGTTAGTTCTTACCTAAACATTTGGTAAAATTCAACTGTGTAGCCATCTGGACCAGGGCTCTTATGCACTGAGAGATTTTTGATTAGTTCTTCAATTTAACTTTTTTTTTTTTTTTTGGTCTATTCAGGCTTTCTACTTCTTCTTGTTTCAGTTTTGGTATGTTATATATTTCCAGAAATTTGTCCATTTCACCCAAGTTGTCAAATTTCTTGTCATATAGTTGTATGTAGTAATTTCTTACAACCCTTTGTATTTCTGTGGTATCAATAGTGACTTCTCTGTCATTTCTGATTTTGTTTATTTGGGTCCTCTCTCTTTTTTCAATATGAATCTTGTTAATGCTTTTTCAATCTTGTTTATTTTTTTAAAGAACCAGTTCCTGGATGTGTTGATCCTTTGAATTGTGTCTTTAGTCTCTATGTTGTTTAATTCTGCTCTGATCTTGATAATTTCCTTCCTTCTGCTTGCTCTGGGCTTTGTTGTTGCTATTCTAGTGCTTGAAGCTTCATGATTAGGTTGTTTGTATAAATTTCTTCTAGCCTTTTTAGGTAGGCCTGTATTGCTATAAATTTCTCCCTGAGGACTGCCTTCACTGTGTCCCATAGGTTTGGGGTGTTGTGAATTGATTTTCATTTGTTTCCAGATACTTTTTTATTTCTTCTTTGATCTCATATTATCCCATTCCTTACTTAATAGCACATTATTCAGTCTCTATGAATTGTATTGTTTTTGGATTTTTTCCTTGAAATTGGTTTCTAGTTTCAAGCCATTATGATCTGAGAAGATGTTTGGTATCATTTCCATTTTCTTGAATTTGTGAAGGCTTGCTTTGTGTCCTACCATGTGGTCTATTTTTGAGAATGTTTTATATGTGCATTAGAGAAGAATGTGTATTTTGCTTCCTTGGGGTGAAAAGCTCTGTATATGTCAGTTAAGTCCCCTTCTTCTAGAGTGTTGTTCAATGCTATAATATCCTTGGTGATTTTTTTGCTTGGAAGATCTGTCCATTGTTGATAATGGGGTATTGAAATGCCCTAGTATTAGTGTGTTGCTGTCTATATCCTTCTTCTTGAGGTCCTCCAAGATATTCCTTATAGATCTGAGTGCTCCTAGGTTGGATGCATATATATATATTAGGGTTATGTTTTCTTGATGGGCTGTTCCCTTAAGTATTATGAAATGTCCTTTTTGTCTCTTTTGATGTCCTTCATTGTGAAATCTGTTTTGTCTGATATAAGTATTGGTACCCCAGGCTTTTTTTCATGTACATTTGCTTGAAATATATTTTCCCATCCCTTCACTTTCAGTCTGTGTTGATCTTTTTTTCTGAGGTGGGTCTCTTGCACACAACATGTATGTGGGTCATGTTTTCTTATCCATTCAACTACCCTATATCTTTTTAATGGTGCATTTAATCCATTTACATTTAAGGATATTATTGAGAGTTACTTCTTCATTGACATTTGTTCCCCTTCACTCCTGTATTCCTCTCTGTCTCTCTTTGTTTTTTCTTCTTCTTATTTTTTTTAAAGCAGTCCTTTTAGCATCTCTTACAGTGCTGGTTTGGTGGAGGTGTATTCTTTTAGTCTTCTTTTGTCTGGGAAACTCCTTATTTCACCTTCCATTTTGAGCGAGAGCCTTGCTGGGAAGAGTATTCTTTATTGCAGGCCTTTGTTTTTTATTACTTGGTGTATTTTTTGCCATTCCCTTCTGGCTTGTATTGTTTCTGTTGAGAAGTCATTTGATAACCTTATTGGAGCTCCCTTATAAGTTATTTGTTGTTTCTTTCTTTTTTTTTAATTATCAAGTTTATTGTTTTTCTCAGAAAAATCTTCATAGAAAATTATAGTTTGGTTTATTAGCTCTCAGCAGCCTGTCCCTGAGTTCTGACGAAGCTTGCTTTTTTCTGAGCTACCTGATCTTTCTTCTGGACAAGAGACATTTTAGGACGATTCCACCTCTTCTTCTTAACTTCTTTCTTAGGTTTCTTCTCATCGACTGGATTCTCTCATATAGCAGCGTGTGCTTTCTTATACATACCTCCATCATGTCTGGAGTTACATTGTTCTTTATGTATTGAGAGAATTGTTTCTTGTAAGCATCTTCATCTTCTTCCATCAGATAATGCATATAATCTGCAACGTTCTGACCTATGATGTGTTTCTGATGTACTTCTTCGTTGAATTCCTTGCTTTCTGAATCATAACCAGGGAATTGTTTGATACAGTGAGGGATAGACAAGCCTCCATCCACAGCTCTCTTCAAGGCTCCAAAAACTTTATTTCCAGTAGTAGTTCTGGCAAGCCCTGCATCCAAATAGCAGGTGAAGGCACCAGGTTGACCATCAATGCTTTCCACATTGTACTCATCTCCAGTCACCTCCATTTGGCCTTCATAGATCTTGTCCATGTCAAACCTATTGAGGAGACTGTGGGCCAGCAGCAGGCCAGCGCAATAAGCTGCAGTGTAATTTGTCAGGCCAACCTTCACACCATACTTGGGAAGTTCATGAGCATAAGCTGCACAAACTATCATATCTCCTTCTATATGGGCATAAGCAATCTAACAAATGATATCTCTGTTGGTTACATGAACTATCATCCTGTATTTAGGGGTGTTGTACTTATTTTTATCCTGGATTACCAACCGTTTTCGGGCATAGTAATCAGTTTTACCCTCTCGCCATCTCCTAAATTTCACTTGGTATCTCTTGAAGTAAGCCTTATTTTTGACAACTTTCATTTCACAAACCCCATCCTGCGGATGAGAGACCACCGTTCGTGGCTCAGCACAGACCTGCAGGCCCAGCACAACTCTGGTGGGGGAGGACTGCTGTTTCTTTCTTGGCGCTTTTAGGATTCTCTTTGTATTTGAAGTTTGCCATTTTAATTATGATGTTTCTTGGGGTAGGCCTGTTTGGTTTCATCTTCATTGGGACCCTCTGTGCTTCCTGACCTTGAGTGACCACTTAGCTCATCATTTTAGGGAAGTTTTCTGTCATTACTTTTTCAAACAGGTTTTCTAACTCTTGCTTCTCTTCTCCTTCTAGTATCTGTCTGATGGGGATATTGTTGCACTTCACGTTATCCTGTGTCTCTCTTAAAACTTCTTCATTCTTTTTCAGTATTTTTTCATTGTGTTGCAATGTCTGGTTATTTTTTTTTCCCTGTTATCCTCCAATTTGCTGATCAGATCCTCTGCTTCATCTAACCTTCTTTGAATTTCTTCTATTGTGTTCTTCAGTTCTGAGATTTTGTTCTTCTTTTCCTCCTGGTTCTTTCTGATTTTTTCTATGTCCTTTTTAATGCTGGTATAATTTTCAGTAAGTTCCTTGTAGTTTCCCTGGAGTATTTTGTAATTTTCTTTGAGTTCCTTGAGTTCATGGAGCTTTCTTATAATAATTTATTTGAATTATATGTCTGATAGCTTGCTAGTTTCTATTTCAATTCTCAGAGTCTGTCTGGCGATTCCTCCTTTCCTTTTGGTGATGAACTAATTCCTTTTAGTTCCATTTTGGGTGTCTATTATTGCTTGTTTATTTCTTGGATTAATCTGCTTTGGTTCCCTTCCTTCATGGAGTGTTCTTCTGTGTTAGGAGATTTGTGGGGTTCAGTGTTGCAATCTCCTAGATTTTGTGAACTTGTTGCTCTTGGGGTGCCCTTTATGTCATTAATTTGGGCTGTCTGGTTGTATTTTGGATTTGGTTTTGTGTTGCCCCTTTTACTTCTGTTGGTTGATTGAGAGACACTTCTATCATGTCTCATATACTGTTTTGAGCTGCTCCTAAAACAGTAAGGGATTAATAGCTCATGTAGCTCTCGGTGTAACTCGGGTGCTTAAGATTAGCAGAGATCCATTTCTTGGGTCTGCCTCTTTTCTTTGATCAAGTCTCTGCTGCCTGCAATCGGGCTGCCAGGCCTTGGAAAGGCAGGGCCTGTGGCTGTTATCAGGGCTGGTTCTGAATGCCACACCCCCAGTAGGCTGAGCCTCCAGTAGCCTAGCTGGGTTTCAGCACTGCTGGCATTTTGGGGCCCTCCCTTTTCATGTTAGTTCTGTGTGGAGAACTGCAGGTGTTTTTGTGGTGTTGATGGCTAGTCTTCCCCCTCCAGCTCTTGCAGGAGGTTTTTGCTGCCTGTCTGTGACAAGAGCCTGAGTCCACAAGGGCCTGCAGTACCAATTGCAGAGGTAATGGCTTCCCCTCCCTCGCCAGCTCTGTGAGGTGGTTTTTGCTGACTGCAATGGGCGCACTGGTTGCACCAGTGGTACATTCCCAGTGGCACATTCTCAGCACACAATTTTGAGCTATGGTTTCTGTGGGAGTCTGTGTGATGGTGTGGGTGTGCAGGGTCGGGCCTCCCTTCTATCTGGGGCTCTGAGCTGTCCTCTCATCAGGTGGTGCAGCAGAACAATTTTTGGCCCTCTTGCTGTCCTGGCTGGTACTCTTCCCCACTCCCCCACTCCTGCTCCCCATGGGTCTCTCTTCTCCTCCACCTCTGGCCCTGGGAGATGCTTCCTTTCTCTCAGCCTCAGGAGCACAGCTCTCACACAGTCCCTCCCCTGCAGGAGTTCAATTCCTCAATCTCCTTGAGTTTGCACTCACTTCACTGCTCAGATTTCTATTCATCAGGGAGCCTGAAGCTGTCTTAAGTTAGAGCCGCTCCTCTGGGCAGAGCCACCACTGCCCAGAGCCAACCTCAGCCCTGCAGGTGGGTTCCAAACTGTCTCACCTGGTCTCCTGTAGGTCTCTGCAGCATCTGGACTATACACGCTTGCATCCAAATGCTTACTGCTTCAGTTTGCAGGGACCTACAGACATCTCATGCTCCCTACCCTATTCTCTGCCTGCTCTGGCGCTTGAGAATGACTTCAGCACTACTCTCTACTATGTGGCCGTCTTTTCTCCCTCCTCAGTTTGTTGAATGATTTTAATTAACAATTATCTTATTGGTAGTACTAAAATAATCATTTGAAATAATTGAAATTTTTTTTTATTGATTAAAAGTATAGTTTTCTAAAGGTGGCAAATTTCTATAGGTGTCAAAGACAGAGAAATACTGACTTATGTGGATTGAACCTGTAGATCTGCAATTTTCTAGTGGACTCTTTAGAGTCTGGGAAGTTGTGGAAGTTTCATTTGTAAGCATAAGCATATGAGGACTAAGGAAATTTAGGAAATTATGTATCCATCTATTATGTATTCAAATTATAAGCATTTATTAACATTAATTTGATTCTTTGAGGTAACTTTATAATGTAGATATTTATACCCTCATTTTACAAATGAGAAAACTAAGGCAAAGAAAGGCATATCAATCTGCTTAAGATCATAGAGCAGGTAGGTGGCAGAGTCAGGATTACCAAAAAGTGGATCGGCTTTGCATGCTTAACCAACACACTCTTTTGCCTCTTATGATTAGAAGTCACTTGACCAACGAATCAACCCTAGCTCTAAATTACCTCCTGTTTTTATTCTTTTAAATCTCATTTCCTATCTTAATCATCACATTTTAGGAAAATATTGTTCTAAGTAGATAAAATGTGTTGATCAATTTTAATATAATTTGCATGTTAATTTACAATATTTTACTATTCTTTTTTATTGTTGTTCTATTACAATTGTCCCAATCCCCCCCCCTTGCCCTCCTCTGCCCAGCCCCACTCCTCTCACCCACAGTTAATCCCCACACCATTGCCCATGTCCATGGGTCATCCATACATGTGAAACATTTTTACCTCTTGAGTCTTTGTAAATTATCCTACAGAAAACTATTCAGCTTAAACATTGACATAATTATGTGACAGGTGAAATAGTGATTCTAACACCATCTTGGGTTGCAGTCTTCCACCCAACACTTCAGCTGCAGCACCAGTGACTACCCCCAATTTCATTGGCATTGGTGCTCTAGCCCTGCCCACTCACCCCAGACATCAAAACCTTGAATTTGCCCTTACATGCACCTGTTCCCTGCCTCTATAAAAGCAATTCTCTGCAATTTCTACTTCATTCATTTGTTCTAAATAAATTAACTGAGACCCAGCTGGTCTTAGCATTAGGAGAATAAAGGTGGAAAGTCAGATACAGTTCTTTTCCTGGTGGTACTTATAGTCTAAGGGAGCAGGGGGACATCAATTAAATAATTAAAAACACAGGTAAGTATTGTAAAAGTAGCTTTTTAGTCAATAATGACTTTAGGTTCTAAAATAAATGTTGTATATGAAAGCATGTTTAGTATGCTAAAAATAACTGCTTGACTAAAGTAAAATTCTAATTTTGAATATTTAAATCAGAATAAAGGAAAGGACCAAGGATACCAGAGATATCTTTAACCATTTTTAATAAGTTACTTAAATTTAATATTCTTTCATTTCATAAAGAATATTTTATGTCATTTCATAACCCATTAGGATGACTATATTAAAAGTATTTTCAATAGAAAAGAATAAGTGTTAGAGATACAGTAGAAAAGAATAAGTGTTGGAGAAGATGTAGAAAAATTTAAGTTATGTTGTGTTACTCTTGGTAAAATGGTGCAGTCACTATAGAGAACAGTTGTAGTGGTTTCTCAAACAATTAAAAATAGAATTGCCATATGATCCTGTAATTCCACTGAGTATATATCCAGAAGAATTGAAAGCATGATCTCAAAGAGACATTTGTTCACCCATGTTTATAGCAGCATTAGTTACACTAACTAAAAAGTTGAAGCAACCCATATGTCAATCAATGGATGAATGAATAAACAGAATGTGGTATAGATGGTATAGACATAAATGGAATATTACTTAGCTTTAGAAAAAAATTAAATTCTGACATATACTATAACATGAATAAACCTTGAAGAAATTTTGCTAAGTGAAGTAAACCAGACATAAAGAAACTTTGTATATTAATTTAAAGCATTTTCACATTTTTACTGTATGAGTCCACTTATATTAAGTATATAACGTAGTCACATTTATAGAGGCAGAAAGTAAAATGGTAGTTGCTGGGTGGGAAGCTGGGTAGTAGTAGGGGAGAATGCTGAGTTGTTTAATTATAGAGTTTTACCAGATGAAAAGAGTTCTTCTGGAGATTGTTTGCATAATAATGTGCTTAACACTACTTAACTGCACACTTAAAAATGATCAAGGTAATAAATTTTGATATGCATATTTTACCAAATTAAGCATTAATTTTGTCTGTACCAATGGCACTCAAATTGTGGTCCCTGGGTCAGCAGCAGCATCATGAGTTGGGAACTTGATAAAAATCCATTCAATATTTTATTCACATTAATTAATGGGACAAAGCAGAATCTAGAATATATCGAGTAATCTTTGGTCCTTCTCACTAAAAATAAAATTTACATGAAAGTAATTTATGTGTGACATAAATAAATTACTATATTATAGGAATTTAAAATATTCAATACTATTTTATGTTTACCTTATAATATATTTATAAGGTAAATAATTACACTTCTAAAAATTAGTTCAATTAGTAACACAAAATTAAAAGAAAATGATCACTTTAAACAAATGTAGAAAAGTTATACAGATTGATTTATTTATTAAAATGCACATTTCAAATTATACTATTCAAAATAAAAAAGAAAATATATAATTAACTTAACATGTGTCTACAGACAACTGGAAAAACTTGGGATAATGATGGAGAGAAGTGGAAGGGACTAGACAATGAAGATGTTTGAATGACCCATGGATGTGGCAACAGTGAGGAAACTGACTGTGGGAAAGTGAGGTGGGATGGGTGGAAGAGGGCAAAGGGGAAAAATTGATACAACTGTAATACAATAACAATAAAGTAGTATTAAAAAAACTAAAGTTATTTAGCAGACCCATGTGATCATGAACTTTTCAAAACAAATTAAAATATAGCTATGGCAAATCTTCATCAGTACACAGCAGTATGCTTAGGCCAGTAATTAAAATATTTAAAGATTTACATTTCACTTGATACTAACCTGGTGCTCTGAACATTTCAAGTGTCTCACTATGATCTTTGTCACCCTATGCCACCCGAGAAACTAAAGAGGTAATGCTGGGAACACCAGAGGGCAACTAGAATTCAGCTTCAGCACCATGGTCAGTATCTCTAAAGATTTGTCCATGTATAACAATACTGTATTTTATATTTCAAAGCTCCTAAAGAGTAAATCTTAAAAGTTCTCATCACAAGAAAAATATTGCAACTGTAAGGTGATGGGTGTTAGCTAAACTAATTGTGATAATCATTTTGCAATATATAAGTAAATCATTATGCTGCACACCATTATCACTTTCCGTCTCCATGCTGGTAGATATTATTTCAATAAATACTTCCTTATTATATATATATATATATATATATATATATATATATATATATATAAATAATCTTTCCAGTCATGGTTGATAATTACTATTAGTTTTATATTGACATATGAAGCTCACCTTTCATGTGACTTTTTGTCAGGAAAACTCTGTGCTGTGTCTAGTAAATAATAAAAGTATGGCTTATCAAACTGGAGAAATATTAGTTTTTTTAAATGTATGGCTTTAGCGAACCTTTAAAATGTTAGAAAAAATAACCAAAACTATTAGAGTATTTTTTTTATACATAAACCACCTGTGAGCCAGTTACTTACAAGGTACCCCAACATTTAAAAATATTCTATAAATATTTTCTACAAACTAGATATTACTTTACATAATCAGATTACAGCCATTAGAATCAGGAAATTAACAGTGATACACATGTCATCATTTAATAAGCAGACCCCATTCAAGTGTTCCCAGTTGTCTCTACAATAACCTTTTTAGTAAATGTATCCAACTTATGATCATATGTTGCATTAATTTGCTATGTTTCTTTATATTCCTCCAGTAATTCTGTAGGATGTTCCATAATTGGGGGTTGTTTTATGTTTCTTCTTGGTTAGGTTAAGGGCAAGAACTTCTGTCAGTAATATTCCAGCAACAATGCTTAATTTTTATTGTACCTTTACAAGTAACACACAATTTGTTAACCTCTACCCCTTTAGTAGCATTTGTCATGTTTTTCCACTGCAAATTAGCCTTTCTTTCCTGTATATAAGTATTTCATTGGAAACTATTTGAAACCATGTAAATATCACATTATTCAGCATATATTTACTCACTAATTAAAATATTTATTGATGTATTTTGGCTCAATTGATTATATCAAGTAAAGTATCCTAACAGTGATTTTCTGAATTATTCCTTCTATATTTAGACATTGACATTCTACTGTAAGTGACATTTTCTACTCTCAATTAATTAATTATGTCAGTATGGACTCTTAGATTCCTATTTTAGTAACTAAAATGAGTAATTACTGTTATTAATTTCACTATATACTTAGCTTAAAATAAATTTTTAAGTATATAATTTGCCTACAACAAAATGAAACTATTTTAAGAGTGTTGGTCTTAGTTTTGACATCACACATACACACACACACACACACACACACACACACATCTTTGTAACCACTAAACCAATACAAATATAGAACATTTTTATTATCTCAAAATATTCCTTCCTAGAGGAATTTAGTCACCCTCTCTACTTGCATCACATGGTCCCAGGCAATAATTTTTATTGTATTTTTTCCATTACCGCTTACTCCTCAATAATCCTCTCCTCTCAGCAATCAGCACATTGTTTTCCATGTCCATGAGTCCTTTCACTTTTTGCTCAATCCTTCCATTCCCTAACCTCCCACAGCCTTAGTCGTCATCCCGCTCTCTATAAGTCATCTCTGTTTTCCTTGTTCAGTTTGTTCATTATCGAATGCTTTTTCTGTATCTATTGATATCATCATGTTGTTTTTATACTTCATTTTTTATGTGGTGAAGCACATTTATTGATTATTGAATTTAATACCAACATTGCATTTCTAGAAGAAATCCCACTTGATCATCATGTATTATTCTTTGGGTGCATTGTTTGGTTTGGTTTGCTTTGCTAATACTTTAATGCCTATGTTCATCATGGATATTGGCCTATAATTTTTTTTTGTCTAAAAAAATGATACTTTGTAGTATCTTTATCTGGTTTTGGAATTAGGATAACGCTTGAAAATGATTTTGAGAGCCTTCCCTCCTTTTGAATTTTTTAAGTAGTTTGAGAAGGAGATGTATTAGTTCTTTGGATATTTGGTAAAATTCACCAGTGAAGCTATCTCGTGTTAAGTGGTACTAGTTCTTTACATATTTTGAAGCTCAAACCCCTGTCTATGGTATCATTGGCAAATATGTTTTCCCATATGGTTGGTTCCTTCTTCATTTTGTTGATGTTTTATTTGGCTGAGCAGAAACTTATCAGTTGGATATAGTCCCATCTATTTATTTGGTCCTTTCTTTCCCTTAACCTGGGAGAGATATCAGTGAAAATATTGTTGTGTGGGATATCTGAAAAATTTTTCCTATGTTTTCCTCTAGGATGTTTATGGTGGCAATGCTTATATTTAAGTTCTTTATCCATCTTAAATTTATTCTGGTGCATGGTATAAATTGGTGGTCTAGTTTTATATTTTTTGTTTTTGTTTTTGTTTTGCAAGTGCCTATTCAGTTCTCCCAACATCACTTGTTGAAGAGGCTATTTGCACTCCATTTTATGTTCCTTCCTCCTTTGTTGAATATTAGTTGCCCATAGAATCCTGGGTTTATTTCTGGGCTTTCTATTCTGTTCCATTGATCTGTTTGTCTGTTCTTGTACCAGTACCAGACAGTTTTGTTTACTATGTCTTTGTAATATAGTTTGATATCTGGTATTGTGATTATACTTTGTTCTTCTTTCTCAAGATCATGATGTCTTTTCAGGGTTGTTTTTCACTCCTTATTAATTTTAGTAGTATTTGGCACTGGTTGATAACACAGTGGGTAAGGTGCTGGCCTATAAACCCAAAGGTTGCTGGTTCAATTTCCCAGCCAGGGCACATAATGAGATTGCAAGCCAGGTCTCCAGCCAGGTCTGTAGCTGGAGGCAGGTGAGAAAAGCAATCATACATTGATGTCTCTCTCCCTTTTTGCCTCTCTCCTTTCCCCTTTCTCTAAAAATAATAAAATAAAAATCTTTAAAAAAAGACATCTTAAAAAAATAAATTTAAAAAATTATTTAAGTATCTGTTTCTAAGTCTGTGAAACATGATGTTGGTCTTTTAACAGGGATTGCATTGAATCTATAGATGTTTTTTGGGTAGTATGGACATTATAATGATCTTAATTCTTCCCATCCATTAATATGATATATGCTTCCATTTATTTGTATCATCCTTAATTTCTTTCTTCAATGTTCTGTAGTTTTCTAAGTACAGGTCTTTTACCCCCTTGGTTAAGTTTATTCCTGAGTACTTTATTTTTCTGGTTGCTCTGGTAAATGAGATTTGTTTTCTAGCTTCTATCTCTAATATTTCATTATTGGTGTACAAAAATGCTTTTGATTTCTGAATATTGACTTTATATCCAACTATTTTGCTAAATTTGCTCATTCTATCAAGTAGGTTTTTGGTGGAGTCTGTCAGGATTTGTATGTGTAGTATCATGTCATCTGCTAATAATGACAGTTATACTTCCTCCTTTCCAATCTGAATAATTTTGATTCCTTTTTCATCTTTGATAGCTATGGCTAGAACTTCCAAAATGATGTTGAACAGAAGTGGAGAGAGTGGAGAGTTTTGTCTTATTCCTGATCTTAGGGGTAAAGCTTTTAGTTTTTGCACATTGAGTTGGCTTCAGGTTTCTCATGTATGGCCTTTATTATGTTGAGGTATGCTCCCTCTATTCCCATTTTGCTGAGTGTTTTTATCATAAATGGTTGCTATACTTTATCAAATGCTTTTCCAGCATCTATTGATATGATCATAAGGTTTTTGCCTTTCATTTTGTTGATGTGGTGTATTACATTTATTGATTTGCTAATGTTGTACCATCCTTGCATCCCTGGGATAAATCTCACTTGATCATGGTGTATGACCTTTTGAATGTATTGCTGGATCTGGTTGGCCAATATTTTGTTGAGAATCTTAGCATCTATGTTCATCAGAGATATTGGCCTGTAGTTTTCTTTCTCAGTTGTGTCTTGACCTGGTTTGGGGATTAGAATTATATTGGTCCCATAGAAAATGTTTGGGAGTCTTCCCTCTTGTTGGGGTTTTTTGGAATAGGTTGAGGGTAGGCATTAGTTCTTCTCTAAATGTTTGGTAAAATTCACCCGTGTAGCCATCTGGTCCAGGGCTCTTGTGCTTTGGGAGATTTTGGATTAGTTTTTCAATTTTACTGGTTGTTATTGGTCTATTCAGGCTTTCTGCTTCTTCTGGATTCAGTTTTGGGAGATTAAACATTTCCAGAAATGTGTCCATTTCATTCAGGTTGTCATATTTCTTGTCATGTAGTTGTTTGTAATAATTTCTTACAATTCTTTGTACTTATGAAGCATCAGTTGTGATTTCTCCTCTGTCATTTCTGATTTTGTTTATTTGAGTCCTCTCTCTCTCTTTCTTGATGAGTATGGTTAATTTTGTTTATTTTTTTCAAAGAACCAGCTCCTGGACTTGATTCTTCAAATTGTAGTTTTATTCTCTAAATTATTTAATCCTTCTCTGATCTTGATAATTTCCTTCTTTCTACTTTCTCTGGGCTTTGTTTGTTATTGCTCCTCTAGTTCTTGCAGCTTTATGGTTAGGTTATTTATATAAGTTTCTTCTAACCTTTTTAGGTAGGGCTGTATTGTTATGAATTTCCTTCTGAGAACTGCCTTTGCTGTGTCCCATAGGTTTTGGACTGTTGTGTATTTATTGTCATTTGTTTCCAGAAACTTTTTTGATTTCATCTTTGATCTCATTGTTAACCCATTCCTTACTTAAAAGCATGTTATTTAATCTCTATGAGTTAGAATATTTTTAGTTTTTTCCCTTGAGATTGGTTTCTAGTTTCAAGCCATTGTGATCTGAGAAGATGCTTGGTATGATTTCCATTTATGTGTATTTGTGAAGGCTTGGCTTGTGACCTATCATGTGATCTATCTTTGAGAAAGTTCCATGTGCATTTGAAAAGAATGTGTATTTTGCTTCTTTGGGGTGAAAGTTTCTGTATATATCAGTTAGGTCCATTTTCCATAGAGTGTTGTTCAATGCCACAATATCCTTGGTGGTTTTTTGTTTGGAAGATCTTTCCATTGTTGATAGTGGAGTATTAAAGTCCCCTACTATTAGTTTGTTGCTGTCCATATCCTTCTTGAAGTTCTCCAAGATTTTCCTTAAATATTTGGGAGCTCCTATTTTGGGAGCATATATGTTTACAAGAGTTATATTTTCTTAATAGATTGTTCCCTCAAGTACTATAAAATGTCCTTTGTCTCTTTTCATGGCCTTCATTGTAAAATCTATTTTGTCTGAAATAAGTATTGCTACCCCAGGCTCTTTTTCATGTTCATTTGCTTAAAATGTATTATTCCATCCCTTCACTTTCAATCTTTGTTGATCTTTTGTTCTGAGGTGTTTCTCTTGATAGCATATATGTGGGTCATGTTTTCTTATCCATTCAGCTACCCTATGTCTTTTGGTTGGCACATTTAATCTGTTTACATTTGAGGTTATTATTGACAGATACTTATTTATTGCCATTTTCCCCCCTTGTACCTGTGTTCCTCTCTGTCCTTCTCTGTTTCTTACTCTTTTTAAAGCAGACCGTTTAGTATTTCTTACAATGCTGTTTTTGCAGAGATGTATTCTTTTAGTCTTCTTTTGGCTGTGAAACTTTATTTTGCCTTTCATTTTGAATGAGAGTCTCGCTGATTAGAGTATTCTTGGTTGCAGGCCTATGTTTTTCATTATTTGGAATATTTTTTGCCATTTTCTTCTGGCTTGTATTGTTTTTGTTGAATAATCACTTGATAACTTTATCAGAGCCCCCTTATATGTTATTTGCCATTTCTCTCTTGATGCTTTTAGGGTTTTTCTCCTTGTTTTTGATATTTGCCATTTTAATTATGTGTCTTGGATTGGGTCTGTTTGGAATGATCCTTATTGGGTCCTTCTCTACTTCCTGAAGTTAAGTAACATTTTCACTTTTCATGTTAGGGAAGTTTTCTCTCATTACTTTTTCAAACAGGTTTTCCATTCTTTGTCTTCTCTTTCTGGTATCCCTGTGATATGCATATTATTGCATTTCACGTTCTCCTGCAGATCTCTTAAAACCCCTTCATTCTTGTTCAGTCTTTTTTCATTATGTTGTATGTCTTGGAGCATTTTTCTACATTGTCCTCCAGCTTGCTTATCTGATCCTCTGCTTCCTCTAGCCTGCTATTGATTCTTTCTACTGTATTCTTCAGTTCAGAAATTGTATCCTTCATTTCCTCCTGGCCCTTATTGATAGTTTCTATGTTCTTTTTAATGCTGGTGTAGTTTTCAATAAGTTTATTGTAGCTTTCCTGGAGTTGTTTGTAGTTCCCCTGGAGTTGTTTGTAGTTTTCTTTGAGCTTGCTGAGTTCATTGAGCTTCTCTGTCATCACTATTTTGAACTCCATATCTGATAGTTTGTTTGCTTCTGTTTCATTTAGAGATCTTTCTAGGGATTCCTCCTTTGATTTCAGTGATGGACTGTTTCTCTCCATTTTTTGGTTTAGTTGTAATCCAATCAGACTGTGATCAGCTGCCAGGCTAAGGCACTGCTAGGCTGGAAGGATTGATTCAATTGTAATGTATGGATCTGTGATCCACTGCCAGGCTCAGATGCCGCTTTGGGGGACAGACCAATTCATTTGTAAGTAAATGAATCTATGATCAGCTACTAAGTGTGGGCCCTGCTGGGCTAGACAGAGTGATTCAATTGTAATCCAATGGATCTGTGATGAGCCACCAGCTCAGATGTACCTTGGTGGGACAGATTCAAATGTAAATTAATGTATCTGTGATCAGCTCCCAGGCTCAGATGCCACTGGGCTAGGCAGCAAGATTCAATTGTAATTCAATGAATCTGTAATCAGCCACCAGGCTCAGGTGCTGCTGGTGTAGACCAAAAGATTCTATTATATTCCATTGGATCTGTGATGAGCTGCCAGGTTAAGGGGCCACTGGGATAGACAGAAAGTTTCAATTGTAATCCGATGAGGTTGTAATCAGCCACCAGGCTCTGGTGCCACTGGGTAGGACAGACAGTTTCAGTTGTAAATCAATGAATCTGTGATCAGTCTCCTGACCCAGCTATAACTCATTGAGTTTGTAATCAGCCGCCAGGCCCAGGCTCTGCTGGGTGAGAAAGACTGACTCAGCTACAAACCAATGAACCCATGATCAGTCACCGTGCTCACAGGCCACTGAGCAGGACTGACTGACTGACCCAGCTGTAAGTCAGAAAGTTTGTAATCAGCAGCCAGGCCCAGGTGCTGTTAGGCAAGAATTACTTCTTCATGTGTTAACTATTGTATCTATGCTCAGACACAGCAGGGCAATAGAGATTTATTTAGATGTAAATCAAAGAATTGTGATTAGATGCCAGGCTCAGGCACTGCAGGGTGGGACAGATTGCTTCCAGTGGGTGGGCATATGAGGACCACTCATACAGAAGCCTCTTGGCACAGTGTAGTCCACCTGAGGTGTGGGTGATGAGTCATCACCAGGATCTCTACAGCTGCTTCCCCACTTCTCTCCTCTAAGCCATCACTGCAAACTCTCCCCACATGTCTACAGTCCATTCTGCCCTTCCTCCACTGTAGGCCATGGTAGGTGGGTGCTAATGTATTTTCATTGTAGTTCTCTGTCTCCAGCTCTCTCTTAGTCTAGTAAACTCCATGGCTTTCTGCCCTTCTTCACTGTATGCTGCTTTACTCTCTGCCCTGTTGCTGTAGGTTAGGAAACCCAGCTGGAAGACCAGAATCCACCCTTCTCAGGGGAACCCCCTGCTCCATTCCTTTGTCTGTTGCCTCTGGTGGGGGCCCAGCCAGCCCTCTCGAGTTTCTGCAATTCCTACCAGTCACATTGTGATGAAGTGTCCTCTTCTGTTCTGTCCATGGTTATAAGGCTTTTTTCCAGCTGGTGTTCTATCAGTAATTCAAGCTGATTTTTTCTCCAAGAGTAATTCCAGATGAGAACTGAGAGGAGATTGGTGTAGCTTCTCTTACTCCTCTGCCATCTTGCCATCTATGTTCTTTTTAATGCTGGTGTACTTCTCAGTAAGTTCTTTGTAGTTGCCCTTGAGTTCTTTGTAGTTTTCTTTGAGCTCATTGAGCTCATTGAGCTTTCTTATAACCATTTCTTTGAATTCCATATCTGATAGTTTGCTTGTTTCTATTTTATTTAGCAGGTTTTCTGGGGATTCTTCCTTTCTTTTTGGTGGTGGACTATTTCTTTTTCTCCCTATTTTGGTTTTCTGTTATTGCTTGTTTTTGTTTCTCATATTAATCTGTTATGACTCCCTGCCTTCATGGAGTGCCCTTCTGTGGTAGGAAACTTATGGGGTTCAGTGGTGCAGTCTCCTAGATTTCCTCAGCTTGTTGCTCTTGGGGCACCCTTTATGTCATTAATTTGGGCTGTCTGGTTGTATTTTGGATTTTGGTTAAGTGTTGTTCCTTGATGAATTTTTCACTCCAGCTGGCTGATTGAGAGACACTCCTTCTACCATATACTGTTATTGAGATGATCCTAAAACAGAACCAACAGTACAGGCAAAATAACCACACCTTCAAAGATATCTTACACTCTTCATTATACTTTTGACTGCATGTGAGCCTAGCTAAATACCCATACCCTCCAAAATAACCCCTACCCTTAATCATACCCTTAGTTGCAAATGAGCCAGTCTTAATAAGGATGTAAACATAATAAGACTAGTATGAAAAAGGAAAAACAACTCAGTTGATTGAAATGTAATTTTTGAAAGGTGCAAAAGTGTAGCAAAGACAGTGGTGAGAAGTGGTAGGGAGATGTGAAAGAGAAAGCAAACTTTACCTCTCATATAAAATGGGTGGGCAGAGGGAGATTTTAAATGCAGCAAGAAAGTACAAGTGAACAGTATTAAGCCTAGTCAGATATTATATATATATATATATATATATATATATATATATATACTTGCACATATATATGTATGTATATCTATATAGATAAATAGATACTGTGTGAACAAACAAACACAAGTATAAAAAACTTCCATAGGAAGTTGACTAAGAAAAAATAGTGAGAAAGGAAAATATTTAAAAAATATATGAATCCAGTTGGTGAATAAGTTTTGTCATAGCACTATCAATAATGTATGAGCTATAGGTGAAAGGGGAGTGTAAGGTAAAAAAAGAGAAAAAGAGATTAAGAGATATTTGGAGGAAAGTAAAATTATAACTTCCTTTAGATTTATACCTAAGTTAGATGTATAACTAAGTTTGTAAAGATGCCGCACCTACCTCCCTCTCCACTCTCAATGAGTACTGATTGGTCAAGGTAGAGAGAGGACAAGTGTATTTTTTGAGCAGAAAAAAGAACATGTAGTACCTAATAGCACACATACACAAAATGATTTTAAGAGGCTGACAGAATACTAAGAGTGAGGAATGGGAATGAATCATAGCAGGAAGGAAAGTAGAGTTTAAAACAAAAGTAAAAAGAACTTGGGTGGTAAAATTAATGAAAGAAGGGAGGCGTAAACTATGAGATTTGAGATACACTATAGTATAAATATTACTAAAAATGCACTAATTGTGAGGACTAGAAATGGCTATTAAAAATTATATGTCAGGGATTAATAAATCATGTAGTTCTCAGTGTAACTCAGGTGCTTGAGGTTAGCAGCGATCCATTTCCTAAGTCTGCCTCTTTTCCTTGATCAAGTCTCTCTACAGTCTGCAGTCAGGCTTAAGCGCCTTGGGAGGTGCTTAAGCGCCTAGCAATTTGGAGTCTGTAGTAATCAGGGCTGGTTCTGAATGTCATGCCCCTGTAGACTGAACTTCCAGCAGCTTTGCACCACTGGTTCCCCAGAAAGGGCGGGGTGGGGGGTGGCAGCCCCTGCCTTCACCACTGGTTCTACAAGGAAGGCTCTGGGTTCTGAGGGTGGTCATGCTGCTGCTGCCATTGGCTGCATGGGCTCCATGGGAGACAGTGTGGTGCTACATGCTCTCAGGTTCCAAGCTGTCCCCTTAGCTGGTGGTGGCTGTAGGTCTGCTATTCAGGGTTTTTTTTTTTTTCTTTTTTTTTTTTGGGGGGGTGTGGTGGTGGTGTATAATTGATTTTCAGTTTCATAGGATTGTGGTCAGAGAAGAAACTTGAATTTATTTCAATCTTCTTAAATTTATTGAAACTTTTTTGTGTCCTAACATGTGTTCTTTCCTAGAAAAATTTCCATGTACACTTGAAAAATATGTATGTTCTATTGCTTTGCGGTGAAAGTCCCTGAAGCTATCAATTAAATCTATTTGTCTAGTGTGTTGTTTAAGGCCACTGTATCCTTTTAATTTTATTTCTGGAAGATGTATTCATTGAAGTCAATGGATTATTAAAATATCCAACTATGACTGTATTTCTCTCAATTTTTTCATTTATGTCCATCAAGATTTGCTTCACATATTAAGTGCTCCTATGTTGGGTTTGTAAATGCTTACTAGGGTTATATTCTCTTGTTGGATGGTTTCCTTTATCATTGTGTAGTGTTCTGCTTTGTCTCTTGCTATAATCTTGGTTTAAAATATATTTCATTGTATATAAGCTTTCTTTTTTTCTTTTTCTTTTCTTTTTTTTTTATTTTGCTCTCCTTTAGCATGAAATTTATTTTATTGTCCCTTTACTTTCAGTCTGTGTGTATGTTTAGATTAAGGTATGTCTTCTGGAGGTAGCATATATATGTATGTATGTGTGTCTATTTAAAATCTATTTAGCTACACTATGTCTTTTGGTTGGAGCATTTAAACCATTTACATTTAAGGTGACTATTGATAGATACATATTTAGTACTATTTTTTCTATTGTTATTGGTTATGCTGTTACTTTTTTCCCTTTGCTCCTCTCTGCCTAGCATCCCTTTTCCTCCAGCAATCTCCCTTCCCTTAGTTCATGTTCATGGGTCAGGGATGTAAGTTCTTTAGCTTTACCTTTTTCTGGACCTTTCTTTCTTCCTTCCTTTCTTTTCTTTCTTTCTTTCTTTCTTTCTTTCTTTCTATAATATTTTATTTATTACTTTTAGAAAGAGGTGAAGAGGGAGAGGAAGAGAAGGAGAGAAACATCAATGTATGGTTGCCTTTCACATGCCTCTATCCACGGACCTGGCTGGAGACCTGGCTTGCAACCTTGTTATATGCCCTGGCTGGGGAATCAAACCAGTAACCTTTAGGTTTGCAGGTTGGCACCTTATCCATGTGGATAAGGCGCCTGTCCCCTAGACTGTTCTTGACATCTCCCTGTCTGTTCTGCACCCACAAACTATGCTTCTTAACCCCTGTGCCTTTGCCCCCTTCTTCCTCTTCCCCTTCTCAGCTGACACCCATCCAAGTTTCCTCAAATCTTTGATTCAGTTCCCTCTCTTGTTGTCTGCTTAGTTTTTGTTTTTACTTTTTAGGTCCTGTTGTTGATAGTTGTGAGTTGGCTGTCTTTTCAATGTTCATATTTTGATCCTCTTTTTCTTAAGTAAGTTCCTTTAACATTTAATACAATAATGGCTTAATGATAAAAAAAAACTCCTTTAGCTTTCCCTTGTCTGGCAAGCACTTTATCTGTCCTTCCATTCTAAATAATAGCTTTGCTGGATAGAGTAATGTAGGTTGTAGGTCTTTGTTTTTCATTGCCAGGCCCTTCCTGCCTGCAAAAATTTTTTTGAGAAATGAGCTGATAGTCTTAAAGGAACTCCTTTGTAGGTAACTATCTGCTTTTCTCTTGCTGCTTTCAATAGCTTTTTTTTTTTTTTTTTTTTATCTTTAAACTTTGGTATTTTAATTATGATGTGCCTTGGTGTAGTCCTGTTTGGGTCTAGCTTATTTGGGACTCTGTGCTTCTTGGACCTGTATATGTATTTCATTCACCAAATTTGGGAAGTTTTCCTTCATTATTTTTTCACATTTTAATTTCTTGCTCTTCCTCTTCTCCTTCTGGATCCCTGGTGATTCAGTTGTCCCAAAGGTTCCTAGGCCTCTTCACATTTTTCTCAATTCTTGATTCTTCATTCTGTTGTTTATTTCAGGTTTATAAGCTGATTGTTTATTTCTTCCCTATGTTCAAAATTGTTGACTTGAATCCTGGTTTCCTTCCCTTCACCATTGGTTTCATGTAGATTTTCCTTCATTTCACTTAGCTTAGCCTTCACTTTTTCCCTTATGCATTTACTGTACTCAAGCATACCTGTCCTGGAAAGTGTGTGAGCATTCTAACCACCAGCATTTTGAACTCTGACTCTGTTAAATTGACTATTTCCTCATTGCTTAGTTCTCCCACTGGAAGCTTGATCTGTTTCCTTTTTTGGACCATACTTCTGTCTCCTCAACTTGACAGCCTCCTGTGTTTGTCTCCTGTCTTAGGTAGAGCTGTTGCACCTGTTAGGTTGTAAGGGTCAGAGCCTTAGTTATGTTGTGGTGTTGTATGTAGAGGAGAGGTCTGAGAGGGGGAAATGCTGCTTGCTCAGCACTCACCCCTTTTCCAGGCACTTCTCATGCTTCCTGTGTGGGACTGCCACTTCTCTAGCTGTTGCTCTGGCTATTGTTCTTAGAGTAGGTAAGTCTGTGGATGTTCTAGGACTGTGGAGGTCTCTAAACAAATGGACTCTGCTAAGAGACTGGAAGTTTCTTCTTTCACTCCAACTCCCAGTGGTTTTCACAGTCAGAAGCAATGAGGCTTTATTTCATCCCTCCACTCGCAGTGCTGGAACCATGAGCTGCATATTCTAGTGTGGTGTTGGGAGCACTCCCCAGGTGCCCCCCCCCCCAATTTTTTTTTTTTAATGTGTGACTGCACTTCTCACTTGTTGATCTCAGACACCATCCTGCTACAGCTGCTGCACCACCAAACTATACTGCCAAACCAAGTCCTCTCTGTTCTGGCTCCAACCCTCCTACTTGGATGGTATTTCTTCTTAATATATTTGTTTGTTGGATTTCTGTGTAGCTGGGTTTTCTGGGATTTCTGATTGTCTTTAGTTTTGAGGTATATGTATTTCTTCTTAGTTATGGAGTGAGGCAGAGTGTCTACCTACACCTCCATCTTGGCCAGAAGTTGAAACACTTTTGACTTATCCTATTTCTCCCCGTATTCACCATAATTCCTCTTTTAAGCAGCTTTATATTTAAATGCATAACATTACCTTTGAACCATAAAAAAATTGTTCATTACGAATTTTTCACCTTCACATTATCTAGTATGTTGTTGATTACCATATGTATATCTAGTATGTTAAATAGTTACCATATGTTACTGAACTCTGACTGTGATGATAAAAGTTTTTATATGCCACATAGTCATAGTCACTATTGAAAAAAAAATAAATTGATAAGTGGTTTGAATGAGGAATTTAACTGTCCCACAGAAATTTGCTACTTTCTTCTACATTCTCCCCCAAAATTCTCTTTCTAAATGTTCCTGTCCAATATTACTATAGCTAGACACACAAGAAACTTTTACTTTATGGATAATAAAGAAGTAACTTTAGAGGGACTCCAGTTCACTGCCAAATTTGTTTTCATGTTTTCTCTTTTCTTTGGTGACCTTAATGGGACTTATACAGTGAAGTTGGGGGATGGGATTTTAGCTACAAAGCTTCATGGCTATTATGGTAACTGATATATGTATTATTTCACTGAACTATTGTTTAGTAATGAAATTTTCTAAATCACTTGATTACCTAGTTGTTTTATACAATAATAAAATAATTTAGAGAAGTATTTTTGTTTAGCATTCTTGGTAGAATCTTTTGAGGGTTGTTAAAGAAATGTAAATATGAAATAAAATATATAGTGATTTCATGATGACAGCATAGTTACTCTTCAATTTCTCTACTGAATTACTAAACTAGTGCTTCTCAAATTTTCATGTGCATGAGAATCACTAGAAAGTGGGCTTTCCCTCAGATTTCCTGATCAGTCTGTCTGAGAGATTGAGAATTTGCATTTCTAAGAAGTTCCCAGGTGGTGCCCCACTGTGCTTGGAGAAACACTGCCTTGGGAAACCATATTATCAGAACACAGCTGGTTCTTTAGGCAAATGTTTCACAAGTGGTAAATATATTTGTTAACTTGGCTAACTGCCTGCCTTTGAAAAAATGAACTATAAATATTGCTTTCATATTATGTTTAAGTGTTTTAGTCCCTATGTTTTTAACAATGATATTTGTTGCTATGATGGTGTTTACATCTTTTATAATTACCTCCACAACTAAAGAACTTCCTTGTTCTAGGAAAGTGTACTTTTGTATTTAGAAAAAGTTTTATGTAAGTTTCTTTTTCTTTTCAGACTGTTTGATTTATGAATTTTCTCCAAACACATGCTTATAATCTGATATGTAAATTGCTTTAGATACCAAAGCAGTAATTTGGTTCAACTGCGCTTTATACCAATAACTTTTCCTCTTTACTCCCTTATCACTAAGGTTTTCACACTGTGCCTTTGTTTTACCTACTAATCATGATGTAGTATGCTTCACTGCTAAATGGCAGTAAATTTAAATGCAAATGATTATTAAAACCTTTTCATCTAATGCAAAGCATTTTTAGAAGATCATTCTTTAACACATTCAGTTAGAATTGTATACTAATTTAGACTTCTCATATTCCTTTATTTTTCCAGTGTTTCTTCTTCCTAACACACCTATGACTACAGGCAGGCATGCACATACACCCAATACATATGCATGCACACACCTTATTATTTAATGACAATAATATTAGTGTATTTATGTACCATGTATGGTTGTTGCAGGAAGGACTCAGGCAGAACACTGAGATGAAGGAATAAGTAGTTTATTACGCGCGCAGACCCAGAGAAGTCAGTCTCCAAATTCTGGGCCCAGAGCATGGGTTCCTTCTCCCTTATAGACTTTTTGCTTAGCAAGCACAAGCGGAACAAGTGGGGAATACAGAAGTGAAAGTTTGCACAGTTAGTCTGTCAAAATGGAGCCTGTCCTAAAGTGGTTCCTGTATCTATGGTTAAATTTCCATCAACTTGCTGAATTTTCTGTTACATGGTTATAAGTATAATTTAATATAAAAGGCCCTAACACTTTACAAATAAAAGATGAGGGATGGGATTTCCTCTGAATCACACACAGAAAAATCTGCATGGCTTAATTTTAGGTAAAATCTCCTGGTTCTTTGGGTTCAGGTCTTAGGTATGAAGAATATCAGCTGTACAATCACAATTCTTTTCATATCTCAAGGGTACACAATAACATTGTGGAAATACATTTTCCAAAGGCAAATCTTATTGGTGGTGACTTTATGTCTTTTACATTTTAAAAAATGCCCATTTTAATAAAGTGATGTTTAGAATTATTGAAGAAGCTATTCAGAATCAAATTTTACACAGCTAATTATCTGTTACACAATTCTTACCAAATCAAAGTGTGGTTAGGCTTCCCACTGCCATGAAAAGATAGACTCTAGAGGCAGAGCCTGTTGAGAAAGGAAAAGAGGTACTTTAATTTAGATACTGTACAATTTTGGGGAATGGTGGACTCTAATCTCAAAGCCCATCTCTTTGACAAAACCTAGCTCTTTTCAGCAGGATCAAAACAAAAGACAGAGTCCAGAGTTCCTGTTCCCATTTAAAGTACCACTCTTTGGGATTGGCAGGTGGCTGCTGAGTGGTCATTGTGACGGCTTAGCTTTTCCTAGCTGCTGTCTGGCTTCAGATGCCCTCCTATGCTCATGTATTGGGCTGGTGCCACCATTGGCCATGCAGCAGCTAGGGCCACAAGGTCCCACAAACACACCTGTAAATGCACCCAGCCATTATGTTCACCAGATGGACAACAATGCTTTCCTCATCCCCCTGTTTTTTTTTTTTTAATCAATTCAGGTATGGGAAGGAGAAGGTGTTTTCTAATGCTTTGTGTGGTTCCACCTCCCAACCAAACTATTGTTCCTTGGCTAAGCTAACAGACCTTTCTGGTCAAGCACCTCCTGCCTCCATTTTAACCACTATGGCACATGCACCTGCCTTCCCTGGCTCTACCTGCAATCAAGTACCGAAAGGGGATAGGAGGCCTTTGCCCCTATTCAATTATCTTGCTGGCTTTGTGCCTACTCAGTGCAATACTTCCTCCTTCTGCCATCTTGCCTGCAGATGGGAGAGATTCCTGTGGTATTCAGGTAATTCCACACCCCCACCATGCCCTATACCCCAGATTCATGAGTTGCATATACTCAGGGCACACCAACAGAGAAAGGGACCATGGAAACTCCATGCAGCCTCTCATGTGGTGTCGAGGGTAGTTTCCCAGGCTGTGCCCAGATGGCTCTATCAGGAAGGGATGAGAGTGGGGGATCTATAGCCAAGAATAGGGTGCTCCAAACTGGGAGAAAGGAGCATTTGTAAGGTACCAGCATGGTTACAAGGGCAACATGATGGCCTCTGCTGGAGCACTGGGAAACTCAGAAACTCAATGTCTTTTCCATGGCCCAGGTGGTTCTGAAAGTATTGTAGGGCTGCACACTACACCCTCAGTCATTTTCAGCAGTCCACACAGCCTGCCTATCAGTATCAAAATGACATTTTTCATTGATTCATAGGAACCTACATTCAAGAATGTGGAAAAGGGATTTGAACTAATCATAAAATAAAAAAGAAATTAAAATTTAATATTATAGAGTGAATTATCCAATTTACAGATGAGGGAATTGAATTTCAGAGGCTTTAGATGGTAAATTTGGCAAAAAGCCTGGCTTAGTACCAAAATGTTATTTCTAACTGTTTTTTCCACTACCCGTTCTGGAAGAATAAAAGAAGAATGGTGAGGGGTGGGTGCCAAGGTGGCAGAGGAGTAAGTGGAGCTGCACCAATCTCTTCCCAGGACTGATCTGGAATTACAACTTAATTGGGAAAAAATCATCTGGAATAACCAACAGAACATCAGCTGGAATAAAGCCTATAACCATAGACAAAACAGGAGAGGCCACTTCATCACAATGTGATTGGTAGGAATTGTGGAGATGTGAGAGGGCTGGCTTGGATCCCATCTGTGGCAGAAGCTGAGAGGATGGAGCCAGGGGCTCCACCTGAGAAGGGTGGGTTCTGGTGCCTCAGATGGGTGTCCCAGCTATAGCAACATGGTGGAGAGTAGAGCAGCATACAGCTGAGAAGGGCAGAAAGCTGCAGTGTTTGCTAGCCTCAGAGTACTGAGGACAGAGAATTACTAAGGTGACAACAAATGAAAATACATTGGCACCCACCTATCCTGGGATCCAGCAAGGGATGGCAGAGTGGATTGGAGATGCTTGGGGAATTTGTAGCAGTGGCTTGGAGGAGAGAAATGAGGTAGCAGTTAAGGAGGTCCCAGTGCTGATGCATCACCCACACCACAGGTGTACTACACTGTACCAAGTGGCTTCCACCTGAGGGGGTCCTCATAGTTCCACCCACTGGAATCAATCTGCCCCATCCTGCAATGTCTGAGCCTGGCAGCTAATCACAGATTCATTGATTTACAACTGAATCAATCTGTATTGCATACCATCATCTGAGACTGGTAGCTGATCAGATTTGTTGGTTTACAATTGAGTCAGTCTGTCCTGCTCAGCTTCACCTGAGCCTAGTGGCTGATCATAGATTCATTGATTTGCACCTGAATCTATCTGTCTCACCCAGTGGGGTCTGAGAGTGGAGGCTGATCATAAAATTATTTATTTATTTAAAAATATTTTTTAAATGTATTACTTTCAGAGAGAGGGGAAGGGGGAGAAAAGAGGCAGAGAGGGAGAGAGACATCAATATATGGTTGTCTTTCACCTGCCTCCAGCTACAGACCTGGCTGGAGACCTGGCTTGCAAACCTCATTATGTGCCCTGGCTGGGAATTGAACCAGCAACAAGATTCATTTATTTACAATTGAATCAATCAGTCCTGACCAGTGGGGTCTAAGCCTGGTGGCTGATCATAGATTCATAGGTTAGTAACTGGGTCAATCTGACCTACCCAGTAGTGACTGAGCCTGGTGGTTAATTACAAACTCACTGATTTACAGCTGTGTCAGCCTATTGCACCCAGTGGTATCTGAGCCTGTTGCTTAATCATGGTTTCAACAGTTTTCACCTGAATCAGTCTGTCTTGCCCAGTGGCACCTGGGACTGATGGCTGATCACAGATCCATTGCTTTGTAACTGGGTCAATCTGTCCTGCCCAGCAGCATCTGAGCCTGGCGGCAGATCACAGACTCACTGATTTATAAGTGAATCAATCAGTCCCATCCTGCAGTGTCTGAAACTGGTGGCTAATTACAGATTCATTGATTTACCACTGAATCTATCTGTCCTGTCCAGTGGTGTCTGAGCCTGGCAGCTGATCACAAATTCATTGGTTTGCCCCTGAATCAGTCTCTCATCCAGCAGGGCCTGGGACTGCAGGCTGATTGCAGATTCATTTACTTACAATTGAATCAATCTTCCCTGCCCAGTGAGGTTTGGGCCTGGTGGCTGATCACAGATGCATTGAATTGCAGCTGAGTTAATCAGTCCTGCCCAGTAGCATCTGTGCTTGGTAGTTGATCACAGATCCATTGGATTACAACTGAATCCACCTGTCCTACACAGAACATCTGAGTCTGGCAGCTGTTCACAGATTCATTATATTACAGCTGAATCAATCTGTCTCAGCAGCACCTGAGCCTGGCAGCTACTCACAGGTTCATTAATTTACAACTAAATAAATCTGTCCTGCCCAGTGGAGGCTGAGCCTGGTGGATGATCATATATTCATTGGAACACAGCTGAATCATTTTGTCTCACCCAGAGGCATCTGAGCCAGGTGGTTGATCACAGATTTGTTGGATTGCAACTGAATTAATTGAGCCTACCTAGAGGTACCATTGATCACAGATTCTTTGGGTTATGATGGAAACAGTCTGTCCTACCTGCAATGCCTGAGCCTAGGGGCTGGTCACAGATTGATTGGATTACAATGATATTAATTAGCCCTGCCCAGTGGTACCTCAGGTGACCACTGATCACAGATTGATTGATTTACAATTAAAATAATCAGTACCAGTGTTACCTACACCTGATAGCTGAGCACAGATGAATTAGATTAAAAACTGAAGGGCACAGGAAAAAACAGCAGAACTCAGATTAGCTCCAACAAACTGACTAGGCCAAGTCTATGGAACAATCTGGCATCACCAGAAGTAAATCCAGGAGGTAAAGAAAATGCACCTCTACATGAAAGAGAGTTGCACCTCTACATGAAAGAGAGTCACATCACAAAGACAGGAACACAAAAAAGTCCCATCAAATAAGCAAAAGCAAACAGGAAGACATACCTTAAAAATGGGGAGAAAAAGAAACAGTGCATCATTGAAAGAAAAAGAGGAATACCCAAAAATGGCTGCTAAGTGAAATAGATGCAAGCAAATGATCAGATATAGTATTCAAAATAATGATCATAGAGAAACTCAATGAGCTCAGAAAACTCAATGAAAACTACAAAAAAACTGCAGGGGAACTACAAAGAACTCCAGGGGAGCTACAAGGAATTTACTGAAAACTACACCAGCATTTCAAACACAAGGAGAGAATCCTAAAGGCATCAAAAGAAACAGCTAATAACAACATATGAAGGGACTCCAATAAATTTATAAAATGATTTCTCAACAGAAACAATACAAGCCAGAAGGGGATGGCAAAAAATATTCCAGCTAATGAAAAACAAAGGCCTGCAAACAAGGATACTCTACCCAGTAAGGCTCTCATTCAAATGGGAAGGTGAAATAAGGAGTTTCCCAGTCAAAAGAAGGCAAAAGAATGCATCTCCACCAAACCAGTATTGCAAGAAATGCTGAAGAGGTTGCTTTAACAAGATGAAGAAAAAGAGTGAGAGGGGATAACACAGTTTCAAAGTGAAAAAATGGCAGTGAATAAGTACATATAAATAAGAACCTTAAATATACAAGGATTAAATGCTCTACTCAAAAGACATAGGGTAATAGAATGGATAAGAAAACTTGGACCACATATATGCTGTTAACAAGAGACCCAACTCAGAACAAAAGATCAACACTGACTGAAGGTGAAGGGATGGAAAAATATATTTCAAGCAAATGGACGTAAAAAATGGCTGAGGTACCACTACTACTATCAGGCAAAACAGATTTTACAATGAAGGCCATAAAAAGAGACAAGGAAAAACATTTCAAAATAGTTAAGGCAGCAATCCAGCAAGATCCTTGTAAAAATATATGCACCCAACATGGGAGCACCCAAATATATAAGGAAAATCTTGGAGGACTTCAATAAGGATACCAACATCAACGCACTAATAGTAGGGGATTTTAATACCCCATTATCAACAATGGACAGATATTCCAAGCAATAAGTCACCAAGGATATTATAACATTGAAAAATACTGTAGATGAAATGGACTTAACTTATATAAGAACTTTTCATCCCAAAGACACAAAATACACATTATTTTCAAATAAACATGGAAATTCTCAAAGATAGATCACAAGGTAGGACACAAGAGAAGCTTCCACAAATTTAAGAAAAGTGAAATCATACCAACTCTTGGCTCAGATCACAGTGGCTTGAAACTAGAAACAAATCTCAAGGGAAAAAAACCCAAAACATCCTAATTCATGGAGACTAAATAACATGTTATTAAGTAACAAATGGGTAAACAATGAGATTGAAGGAGAAATCAAAAAATTTCTGGAAACAAATGAAAATGAATGCAAAACACCCCAGAACCTATAGGCTACAGCAAAGGCAAATTTGTAAGGGAATTTCATAGCAATACAGGCCTACCTAAAAAGGTCAGAAAGAGCTCATACAAACATACTACCTATAAAGCTATAAGAAGTAAAGGAACAACAACAAAGCACAGAGCAAGTAGAAGTAAGGAAATAATCAAGATCAGAACAGAATTAAATGACGTAGAGACTAAAACTACAATTCAAAGAATCAATGAATCCAGGAGGTGGTTCCTTGAAAAAAAAAAAAGACAAGCCTTTAACCAAATTCATCAAGAAAAAGAGAGAAAGCCCTGGTTGGTGGCTCAGGGAATAGGGGCTGGCCTGCCAACCCAAAGTTCGCTGGTTTGATTCCCAACCAGGGCACATAACCAAGTTGCAAGCCAGGTCTCTAGTCAGGTCCTTAGCTGGAGTCAGGTGAAAGGCAAACATTCATTGATGTTTCTCTCACTTTGTGCCTCTCTTCCTTCCCCTCTATCTGAAAATAATAAAATCTTTCAAAAAAAAAATTAAAAGAGAAATAAAGAGAAAGGACCCAAATAAACAAAATCAGAAATGACAGAAGAGAAATCACAACTAATACCTGAGAAATACATAGGGTTGTAAGAAATTACTACAAACAGCTATAATGCAAGAAATTTGACAATCTGGGTGAAATATACAAATTTCTGGAAATGTAAAATCTACCAAAACTGAATCCAGAAGAAGCAGAAAGCCTGAATAGACAAATTACTACTAGTGAAATTGAAGCAATAATTGAAAAACTCCCAAAGCACAAGAGCCCCAGACAGAACAGATAGCTAAACAGGTGAATTTTACCAAACATTTAGAGAAGAACTAACTCCTATCCTTCTCAATCTATTCCAAAATATCCAACAAAAGGGAAGAATCCCAAACTTTTTTCTATGAGGCCAATATGATTCTAATCCCAAAACCAGGTCAAGGCACAAGTGAAAAAGAAAACTATAGGCCAGTATCTCTAATGAACATAGATGCTAAGATTCCTAGCAGAATATTGGCCAACTGAATTCAGCAATACATTAAAATGATCATACACTATAATTAAGTGGGATTCATCCCAGGGATGCAAGGATGGTACAACATTAGCAAATCAATAAATGTAATACACCACATCAACAAAATGAAAGGCAAAAACCATATGATCATATCAATAGATGCGGGAAAAGTATTTGATAAAGTACAGTAACCATTTATGATAAAAACACTCAGCAAAATGAGAATAGAGGGAGGATATCTCAACATAATAAAGGCCATCTATGAGGAACCTGAAGTCAACACCATACTCAATGTGCAAAAACTAAAAGCTTTTCCCCTAAGATCAGGAACAAGACAAGGCTGTCCACTTTCTCCACTTCTACTTAACATCATTTTGGAAGTTCTAGCCATAGCTATCAGGGAAGAAAAAGGAATCAAAGGTATCCAAATTGGAAGGGAGGAAGTCAAACTGTCATTATTTGCAGATGACATGATACTGTACATACAAAACTTGATAGACTTCACCAAAAACCTACTTGACCTAACAAGCAAATTTAGCAAAAATAGTTGGATATAGAGTCAATATTCAAAAATCAAAAGCACTTTTGTACATCAATAATGACATATTAGAGATAGAAGCTAGAAAACAAATCCAATTTACCATAGCAACAAGAAAAATGAAGTACTTAGGAATAAACTTAACCAAGTAGGTAAAAGGCTTATACTCAGATAACTACAGAACACTGAAGAAAAAAGTTAAGGAAGATATAAGTAAATGGAGGCATATACCATATTAACAGATGGGAAGAATTAACATTATTAAAATGTCCACATTACTTAAAGCAATCTATAGATTCAATGTAATCCCAATTAAAATACCAATGGCATATTTCACATATCTAGAAAAAATACTTCAAAAATTTGTATGAAGCCAAAAATATCAATGAATAGCCATAGAAATATTCAAAAAGAAGAACAAAGTAGGAGGAATTGCAATACTGGGTATCAAATTATATTACAATGCTACTGTAATCAAAACAGTCTGGTACTGGCATAAAAATAGACATATAGATCAATGGAACAAAATAGAAAGCACAGAAATAAATCCAGGACTCTAAAATCAATTAATATTCAACAAAGGGGGAAGGAACATAAAACAGAGTGAAAATAGCCTCTTCAACAAGTGGTGTTAGGAGAACTGGACAGGGAAATGCAAAAAAAATTAAAGCTAGACCACCAACTTATACCATATACCAGAATAAACTCAAGATAGATAAAGGACTTAAACATAAGCTGTGACTTCATAGAAGTCCTAGAGAAAAAAAAAGGTAGAAAAATTTTAGATATCCTACACAGCAATATTTTCACCAATACTTCTTCAAGGGCAAAGGAAATAAAGGAACAAATAAACAAATGGGACTACATGAAATTAAAAAGCTTCTGCACAGCTTAGGGAAACATCAGCAACCTGAAAAGGAAACCAACCATATGGGAAAATATATTTCCCAATGATATCTCAGACAAGGGTTTAATTTCCAAAATATATAAAGAGCTCATATGAATCATCAGTAAGACAAACAATCCAATTAAAAAATGGGTAAAGGACCTAAACAGACATGTCTCCAAAGAGGACAAAGGGTCTATAGACATATAAACAGATGCTTACCATTAGTAACTATCACGGAGATGCAAATTAAAACCACAATGAAATACCACCTTGTACTGGTCAGAATGTCCATCATTTACAAATCAATAAACAAGTCCTGGCAAGGGTGTGGAGAAAAGGGAACCTTGGTGCATTGTTGGTGGAAATGCAGACTGGTGCAGCCACTATGGAAAATGGTATGGAATTTCCTCAAAAAGCTAAAAATGCAACTGCCTTTTGACCTAACAATTCCACTGCTAGGGTTATACCCAAAGAACCCTGAAACACCAATTCAAAAGAACCTATGTACCTCTACATTCATAGAAGTGCTACTTACAATACCGAAGTGCTTGGAAACAGCTTACGTGCCCTTCAGTGGATGAATGGATCAAAAAACTTTGGTACATTTGTACAATGGAATACTACACAACAGAAAGAAAGAAGAAACTCCTAACTTTTGCAACAACATGGAATGGAACTGGAGAGTATTATGCTTAGTGAAGTAAGTCAGTCAGTGAAAGACAAATACCATATGATCTCACCCAACACAGGAACCTAATGAACAAAACAAACAAACAAGCAAAACAGAACCAGAGGCATGGAAACAAGAAACAGACTTTCAGTGTGCAAAGGGGAGATAGAGAAAGAAGCAAAGAAGTTTAGCTTTGATGACCCATGGACATGGAAAATATGTGGGATTGACAGTGGCAGTGGGGATGGGAAGGAAGGGAGAGCTGTGGGGGGGAAATGGGATGAATGTAATACAACAAAAATAAAGTAATAATAAAAATTTAATGATGACCAATGTAAATAATCCCATTTTTGTATTGGAAAACAAAAACAAATTTTATCTTCATTTGTTGACTTTTTAATCTTCTCATCTTGATGGTTAGACTATGAATAATTGGAAGCCTACAAGTACTTGTTAGAATTATTGACTTTCAGGAGGATGGTAACAGCATATAGCAATGGTTTATCAAGTTCTGTGTGTATAACATGAATAATCACCAGATCATATTAATGAGTCAAGACACCCACAGATTATAATGTTCATCAATGCAAGAAATCATGTATTATACCAGCTGCTTTGCTAAATATTTTTTCATGGATTTGTCACATTGTACTTGATACATACTATCCAAGTGTAAGGTTCTTGCAGAGTAATGAATGTATAGAATGCCTGTGTTGTTAAAAAAAAAAAAAAAAAAAGAAACTGTGAAATAGCATGATGATATACTTTCTTAAGAACATAAAATGAAACCAAAAACCAGGCAATCAAATCAGACTAAATAAAAAATAAATAAGGAGCATGATTTAAAGCAGCATCACAACATTTAATCAAAGTGAAATTATGCTTAGAATCTGAGTCAGCTGCACCAACCCTAATCAGGGTAGGGAAAGTAAATTTAAAAATTTTAACATATAATAAATCTTCACACTTGAAATTGAATGTTACCAGTTTACATGATATGTTTTTTCCCACCTCATATAATTACAACTAAGGTCTTTTTAAATTGTTCTCCTCATAAGCATTTGGGAGCTTACAATATTATCACTTCAAAGAATCTTTGAGTATATATAGATCAACTTGAATTTTATGGATAAGGAAAACGAAGGCCCAGAGGAACATATGATTTTGAAAGTATTGCAGGTTGATTCATAGGAGAACTGGGAGTAGAACCTCTACAGGTGAGTTCCAAACCACCTGTACCAAATACTTGATTAAGATAAATGGTATTGCTGGTGTTCTGGAATCCATGATTAGCCCTACTTTGTTGATTCCTCTGTGTCACTCACTGTTCACAGTAAATTAATTACCTTGAGTCCTGAGCACAGAGTGTTTATATTGTTCTGTAACTTTTAATTCAATGAAACTTTATTTGTTATAGCTGCAGCTCAGGAAGAACTTCTTTTAATAATAAAAACATCATGAAAGTAATTTTTCAGTTTGAAGTGTTAAACTGAGTAATTTTCTATATAAAAAGATGCTTCTTACTCAGTTAACTTCACAGAAGTCTGTAATTACCATCTTAATTCTCACTTAGTTTTCATATAAAGAGGCCCAGATTCCTACCTTTAAAAACACAACTCTTTAAAACAATGACTAAACTATGTATCTTGTCTAGCCCAACTTCTCTTTATTTTTCTTCCCTAAAGCCCCTGACACTACATTTTCAAGTCACTCACTCAAACCTTGGGTTTTTGCCCTGTTGTAAAGAATGGGAAAGGAACTGGGATCTAAATGTTAACATCTGAATTCAGAGCAAAATGAACATATAAAATAGCTAAGGATATTTCAATTTTTAAATTGAAAAATATCAATGAGCAGAATAATTTTAGAAAGGTAAAGATAAATTCACACCTGATTTTTAAATTATTAGCATCACAGTATCACAAGAGGAGGGGAGCTAGAAAGTAAAAAGGAAATCTTTTCACATTGCTGGTAAAAGTGTAAAATGATACAACCGTTTTGTAAAAAAATGATTTTGTTTCAAAAAGTTGAACATTACTGGGTATATATAATTCTTGCCTATATGTGCTGGAAGTCATAACAAAAATGTTCATTTGTGTGACTGTGCATATAACAAAAAACTGGAAACAACAAAAACATTCATAACTGGTAGAATGAATAAATATATTATTAACTTCTTATAAAATGGAATTTGATGCAATAAAATAAATGTAGTCTATAATTAAACAGCATGAATGAATCTTAAAGTCATAATCTGAGATGAGTAAAATAAGACTTAGAGGTTTATATGCTTTATGTTATCCTTTTAAAAAAGTTCAAAAACAAGAAATCAAACAATAGATTGTATAGTATGGATATGTGTGTTATAAAACTATAAAAACATATCAACAAATCACATTCATGTAATGGTTGAATTTTTCTTTTCCAGGCCCTGACTGGTGGCACAGTGGATAAGGTGCCAGCCTGCGAACCCAAAGGTCACTGGTTTGATTCTTCAGCCATAATCAGGTTGCAAGCCAGGTCTTCAGCCATTTCCATAGCTGGAAGCAGGTGAAAGGCAGCTATAAATTGATGTCTCTCTCCCCCTCTCCCTTACCCCTCTCTAAAAATATACAAAGGACCCAGAGGCATATGAAAGAATGCTCAACATCACTAGTCATCAGAGAGATGCAAATTAAAACCACAATAAGATACCACCTCACACCTGTTAGAATGGCAATCATCAGCAAATCAACAGACAACAAGTGGTGGCGAGGATGCGGGACAAAGGCAACCCTCATACACTGTTGGTGGGAATGTAGGCTGGTGCAGCCACTGTGGAAAACAGTATGGGGTTTCCTTAGAAAACTAAAAATGGAACAGCCTTTTGATCCAGCAATTCCACTACTTGGACTATACCCAAAGAATCCTGAAACACCAATTCATAAGAACCTATGCACACCTATGTTCATAGCAGCACTATTTACATTAGCCAAGTGCTGGAAACAGCCTAAGTGCCCATCAGTGGATGATTGGATCAACAAACTTTGGTACATTTACACAATGGAATTCTATCTAGCAGAAAGAAAGAAGGAACTTGTACCCTTTGCAACAACATGGATGAAACTGGAGAGTATTATGCTTAGTGAAATAAGCCAGTCAGTGAAGGACAAATATCATATGATCTCACCCATTACAGGACAATAATGAACAAAACTAACAACAAGCAAAACAGAACCAAATATATGAATACAATGAATAGGCCTTCAGTGGTCAGGGGGAAAGAGGTTGTGGGGAGTGGGGAGGCAGAGGCAAGAAAGGGGAGCAGCTTGGACAAGAACCTAGTATAAAGGAACCATGGACATGGACAACAGGTGGGATTGGCTTTGGGGGGAATGGGTGGGTGGGGAGGGGGACAGAGGGGAGCAAAAAGGGGATGGATATAATACAACAACAATAAAATTAGAAAAAAAAGAAAGAAAAATTTTCCTTTTTCATTATTCCAACATAGCAATTATCTTAACCCCTTCTCAGACTTCTAGTCATTTTGTTTAATAATAACTTCAACTATTACTTTTATGCAGATAACATAAACAGGACATCTTGAATTTGTTGAGTTTTATAGATTAGAAAACACTTTAGTCTCCATTTTTAACAATGAATAAAATGATGTTCAGAGTTTGTGACACACCTAAGGCCATACAACATAGAAGATCCAGGGTTTGATATCACATCTTATAATTCTGAGTCTTATACTCTATATTCCTATTTAAGGTCCAAATGATAATTCAAAGCCCAAATGTTTTAAGAAGGCACTTTAATCTCAACTTTTTAATAAAAGCAAATATCACTTTCCTGTTCCTAAAATTATTACACTTTCCTGCCTTGCTTCTTTCTTTAAAGTTACAATTATACAGGTAGTAATTTCACACCAAAAATTTATCTTTAATTTTTCTTGTGTGCTATGAGCTACCAAGTCCTAAAATTTTTTACCCTTTAACTTTATCATCAACCTCATCTATCTACTCTACTTTTAAAAAGATCTGAACATACCTGCCCTCTGTACTTGTTTTCTCCCTTGTCTTCCTTCTCTCTAGAATGCCTTCCTCCTTCCCTTCCCTTCCTTCCTCTCTCTCCCTCCCTTCTTTTCTTTTTTCCTTTATTACTTCCTTTCTTCCTCTCTTACTTGTTAGAATCCTTTAATATTAATCTTAAATTTTCTCATCTAGGAAGGTTTTTTATGGCTATCCCAAACATATACTTTCTTTCTGTCTGTCTCTTCATTTCTCTATATCTAGGTTATTCTTTCTTTATGTTTTTCTTAAGCCATTTATCTTCTTAGCTTTGCATTTTGTGTATCTATCTAATTCCAACCACTACTGGATTATAAAGTTTGCGCTGGCAAATACAATATTTTGCTTATCTTTTAGATCCTTGCATAACAAATTAACTAAATAGGTAATCAATAAATATCAATGACAAATATAAAAGTGAGTAAAATCTTTAGTCTGACTCTAGCCATGAAACAGGGCATTACAGCAAAGTTTAGGCTTGGCATGAGATCCAAGAAATAAATATATCAACTATTTATAGCAATCATTATTTCAGGTTTTTTATTGTTTTTTTTTTTGTTTGTTTGTTTCAATTTTTTAAAGATTTTAGTTATTTATTTTTGGAGAGAGGGGAAGGGAGGGAGAATGAGAGGGAGCAAAACATTAATGTGCAGTTGCCTCTTGTGCTTCCCCAGCTGGGGTCCCCGCCTGCAACCCAGGCATGTGCCCTGGCTGGAAATCAAACCAGGGACTTTGGTTCACAGGCCAGTGCTCAATTCACTGAACCACATCAACCAGGGACATTATTGCTGTTTTTAATCAATTTATTTCTCCTTAAGGTTTTCTCCAAGAAAGTTTTAATATTGCTCCATTGTGTTTAATATAAGAACACAGGATATTGGATAATTTGGACTGATTCCTAGCAAAAATAGTTCTTGCAAATGTAAGCATCTTTCAACTTGTAGGACCAGGTGAAAACTGTGGGGTTTCAATGTGTAATGAATCCTGAATTATCTTTTCAAAGAGCTATTTATCTGCTTTAGAGAAGATCAGGCTGTTCCTTCCTCACTAGTGAGTAACATGGAAATACACTTTTCTCCCAGTGAGAAGGAATAAGGAGCCCTCTACTCATTTCTGAATGCAGTGACATTAGCAAGTGGATGTTGAGAAGTGTGGCTTCATGTTATATCTTTGAATTTTGGGCAAAAAGAAAATTTCACCATAATACTTAACTAAGAAACTAAGTATTTGACTAAAACTGTGACTTCATGCTTTCACATGAAACCCATATACAGTACATACATCAAAACTGAATGATTCTCCATTTATTATCATTTTGAAAGTTAATACTTTTCTTTGATCTTTTCCTAAAATTACAGAGATCAAATAAGTCCTGAATAGTCTGTCTGCATTTTGAGATTTTAAAGAATGGAAAATACCAGTAAATCAATTAAAGAAGCTTTGACTTTTAAATTCTCTAATGGAGATTTATTTCGCCCCTTTATTTTTTATAATTATCTTCATCTCTCACATTGCTTTTTATCTTTTTTAAATTTAATTTTATTGTTTTATTACATTTGTCCTTTTTCCTTCCCTCTGTCCTCTTCCCAACCCACTCCCCTGCAAAGTCAATCCTACTTGTTGTTCATGTCCATGGTTCTTCCATGCTAGTTCCTTAACTAAACTGTTCCCCTTCTTTGCCTCCTCTTCTCCCCTTCCATCTCCCCCCTCCCCTCTGCCCACTGGAGATCTATTCATTGTATTAATGTTTCTAATTCTGTTTTGCTTATTTGTTTGTTTTATTCATTATCGTCCTGTAATGGGTGAGGTAATATGGTATTTGTCTTTCACTGGCTGGCTTATTTCACTAAGCATAATACTTTCCACTTCCATCCATGTTGTTGCAAAGGGTAGGAGTTCCTTTTTTCTTTCTGCTGTGTAGTATTCCATTGTATAAATGTACCGAAGTTTTTCGATCCAATCATCTACTGATGGGCACTTAGGTTGTTTCTAGCATTTGGCTATTGTAAATAGTGCTGCTATGAACATAGGGGTACATAGGTCCTTATGAATTGGTGTTTCTGGGTTCTTTGGATATAGTCCTAGTGGTGAAATTGCTAGATCAAAAGGTGGTTCCATTTTTTAAGGAAACTCCATACTGTTTTCCATAGTGGCTGCACCAGCCTGCATTCCCACCAACAGTGCACCAGGGTTCCCTTCTCCCCACATCCTCACCAACACTTGTTGATTCCTTTGATGATGATCATTCTGAAAGGTGTGAGATGGTATTTTATTGTGGTTTTAATTTGCATCTCTCTGATGGCTGGTGATGTTGAGCATTCTTTCATATGCCTTTGGGCATGTAAGCCTGATTGTAGATTCATTGCTTTGCAAAAGAGTCAGTCCTGGTCTCTCAGCAGAGCCTGGCCTGGTGGCTGATTACAAACTTTCTGACTTATAGCTGGGTCTATCAGTGTGTCCTGCACAGTGGCATGCAAGTCTGGTGGCTGATCGTGGATTCATGGTTCCCAACTGAGTTGGTCTGTCCTGGCCAGTGGCATCTGGGCCTGGCTCTGATCACAAACTCATTGGATTACAAATGAATCTTTCAGTCTAGCACAGTGGCCTCTTGCCTGGCAGCTGATCACATATACCTTGGACTATAATTGAACCTTGCTGTCTAGCACAGTGGCTCCTGAGCCTGGCAGCTGATCATAGATTCATTGATTTACATCTGAATGTGTCCCAACAAGCTGCACCTTAGCAGGTGGCTGATCCATTGGATTACAGTTGAACCTCTTTGTGTAGCCCAGCAGGGCCTGAGTTTGGTAGATGATTAATCAATTTACAACTGAATTGATCTGTCCTCCCAAGCTGCATCTGAGACTGGTGGTGGATCACAGATCTATAGGATTGCAACTAAATCAATCTTTCCAACCCAGGAGTTCCTTAGCCTGGCAGCTGATCATAGTCTGATTGGATTACAACAAAACCTAAAAATGGGGAGAAAAAGAAATAGTCCTCACCAAAAGGAAAGGAGGAATCCCCAGAAAAATCACTAAATGAAACAGGCAAGCAAACTATCAGATATAGAATTCAAAATAATGATGATTGAGAAGCTTGATGATCTCAGTGAGCTCAAAGAAAACTACAAACAACTCCAGGGGAACTAAAAGGAACTCCAAGGAAGCTACAAGAACCTTACTGAAAACTACACCAGCATTAAAAAGGACATAGAAACTATCAGTAAGAGCCAGGAGGAAATGAAGGATAAAATTTCTGAATTGAAGAATACAGTAGAAGGAATCAATGGCAGGCTAGAGGAAGCAGAGAATTTAATCAGTGAGCTGGTGGACAACAGAAAAATATTTCAAGACAATGCAAAGGAATTAAAAAGGCTGAACAAGAAAGAAGAGGTTTTAAGAGTGCTGAAGATCAACATGAAACACAATAATATGCATATTATAGGGATACCAAAAGAAGAAGAGGAACAAGGAATGAAAAATATTTTTGAAAAAGTAATGACAGAAAGCTTCCCTAACATGATGAGTGAAAATGTTACTCAAGTTCAGGAAGCCCAGAGGGTCCCAATGACAATGAATCCAAGCAGACCCACTCAAAGACACATCATAATTAAAATGGCAAATTTCAAAAACAAAGAGAGAATCCTAAGAGCATCAAGAGAGAAATAGCAAATAACACATAAGGAGGCTCCAATAAGGTTATCAAATGATTATTCAACAGAAACAATACAAGCCAGAGGAAATGGCAAAAATATCCCAATTAATGGAAAACAAAGGCCTGCAACCAAGAATACTCTATGCAGTAAATCTCTTATTCAATATGGAAGGAGAAATAAGAAGTTCCCAGATAAAAGAAGACTAAAAGAATACATCTCTACCAAACGGGCATTGCAAGAAATCTTAAAGGGACTGCTTTAAAAAGAGGAAGAAACAGAGAGAGACAGAGGAACACAGGTACAAGGGGTAAAATGGCAATAAATAAGTATCTATCAATAATAACCTTAAATGTAAATGCATTAAATACACCAATCAAAAGACATGGGTAAATGTACCAAAGTTTTTTGATCCAATCATCCACTGATGGGCACTTAGGCTGTTTCCAGCACTTGGCTATTGTAAATAGTGCGGACAAAGGGGAGGACTGATATATATATAGAACCTTTCATCCCAAAAAAGCAAAATAAACATTCTTATCAAATGTACATGGAACTTTCTCAAAGATAGATCACATGGTAGGTCACAAGACAAGCCTCCAGAAATACAGATAAATTGAAATCATACCAAGCATCTTTTCAGATCACAATGGCTTGAAACTAGAATCCAATCTCAAGGGAAAATAATGAAAACATTATAACTCATAAGATTGAATAACATGTTTTTAAGTAAGGAATTGATAAACAATGAGATCAAAGATGAAATAAAAAAGTTTCTGGAAACAAATGACAATGACTACACAACAGTTCAAAACCTATGGGACACAGCAAAGGCAGTCCTCAGAGGGAAATTCATAGCAATACAGCCCTACCCAAAAAGGTTAGAAGAAGCTTATACAAACAACCTAACCATAAAGCTGCAAGAACTAGAGGAGCAACAACAAACAAAGTCCAGAGCAAGTAGAAAGAAAGAAATTATCAACATCAGAGCAGAATTTAATAACTTAGAGATTAAATCTACAATTTGAAGTATCAACAATGCCAGGAGGTGTTTCTTTGGAAAAATAAACAAAATTGACAAGCTTTTAGCCAAACTCATCAAGAAGAAGAGAGAGAGGGCCCAAATAAACAAATTCAGAAATGATAGAGGAGAAATCACAACTGATACTTCAGAAATACAAAGGATTGTAAGAAATTATTATAAACAACTATATGACAAGAAATATGACAACCCGGGTGAAATGGAAAAATTCTGAAAATGTATAATCTACCACAACTGAATACAGAAAAAGTAGAAAACCTGAACAGACCAATAATAACTAGTGAAATTGAAGAACTAATCCAAAATCTCCCAAAGCACAAGAGCCCTGGACCAGATGGCTACACAGGTGAATTCTACAAGACATTTAAAGAAGAACTAACTCTTATCCTTCTCAAACTATTCCAAAAAATCCAACAAGAGGGAAGACTCCCAAACTCTTTCTATGAGGCCAATTTTATTCTAATCCCAAAACCAGGTCAAGACACAACTAAGAAAGAAAACTACAGGCCAATATCTTTGATGAACATAGATGCTAAGATTCTGAACAAAATATTGGCTAACCGGATCCAGCAATACATTCAAAAGATCATACACTATGATCAAGTGGCTTTCATCCCAGGGATGCAAGGATGGTACAATATTAGCAAATCAATAAATATAATACATAGCATCAACAAAATGAAAGACAAAAACCATATGATAATATCAAGAGATGCTGAAAAAGCATTTGATAAAGTACAGCAATCATTTATGATAAAAACAATCAGCAAAATGAGAATAGAGGGAGGATACCTCAACATAATAAAGGCCATATATATCAAAAACCTGAAGCCAACATCATACTCAATGGGCAAATCTAAAAGTTTTCCCTCCTAAGATTAGGAACAAGACAAGGTTGTCCATTTTCTCTGCTTCTGTTCAACATTGTTTGGGAAGTTCTTGCCATAGCTATCAGAGAAGAAAAAGGAATCAAAGATATCCAAATTGAAAAGAAGTAAGTAAAACTGTCATTATTTGCAGAAGACATAATACTGTACATACAAAATCTGATAGACTCCACCAAAAATCTACTCAACCTAATAAGTAAATAAAGCAAAAATAGCTGGATATAAAGTCAATATCCAGAAATCTAAAGCATTTTTGTATATCAATAATGAAACATCAGAGATAGAAGCTAGAAAACAAATCCCATTTATCATAGCAACAAGAAAAATAAAGTACTTAGGAATAAACTTAACCAAGGAGGTAAAAGACCTGTACTTAGAAAACTACAGAACACTGAGGAAAGAAATTAAGAAAGATACAAATAACTGGCAGCATATACCATGTTCATGGCTAGGAAGAATTAATATCATTAAAATGTCCATACCACCTGAAGCAACCTATAGTTTCAATGCAATCCTAGTAAAAATACCAATGACATACTACACAGAAATAGAAAAAATACTTCAAATATTTATATGGAGCCAATAATGCCCACCAATAACCACAGCAATCTTGAGAAGGAAGAACAAGGTAGGAGGAATCACAATACCGGACATCAAACTATACTACAAGGCAACTATAATCAAAATAGTTTGATACTGGCATAAAAATAGACAGGTAGATCAATGGAACAGAATAGAGAGTCCAGAAATAAACACAGGACTATAGTCAATTCATATTCAACAGGGGGGAAGGAATATAAAATGGAATAAAAACAGTCTCTTCAACAAGTGGTGTTGGGAGAACTGGACAGCACCATGCAAAAAATAAAACTAGACCACCAACTTACACCATACACCAGAATAAACTCAAGATGGATCAAGGACTTAAACATAAGTAGTGTCACCATAAAGGTCCTGGAGAAAAATATAAGCAGTAAAATTTTAGATATCCCATGCAGAAATATGTTTACTGATACTTCTTCAAGGGCAAATGAAATAAAAGAACATGTAAACAAATGTGACTGTATCAAATGGAAATGTTTGTTCAGCTAAAGAAAACACAAGCAAAATTCAAAGGAAACCAACTGTATGGGTAAACATATTTGCCAATGATACCTCAGACAAGAGTTTGATCTCCAAAATATATAAAGAACTTACGCAATTCAATACCAGGGAGACAGACAGCCCAATTAAAAAATGGGCAAAGGACCTGAACAGACAATTCTCTGAGGAAGACATACCAAGGGCCCAAAGTCATATGAAAGAATGTTCAACATTACTAGCCATCAGAGAGATGCTAATTAGAACCAACATAAGACACCACCTCACACCTGTCAGAATGGCGATCATTAACAAATCAACAAACAACAAGTGTTGGCAAGGATGTGGGGCCAAGGGAACCCTCGTACACTGTTGGTGGGAATATAGGCTGGTGCAGCCACTGTGGAAAACAGTATGGGGTTTCCTTTAAAAACTAAAACAGGAACTGCCTTTTGATCCAGCAATTCCACCACTAGGATTATACCCAAAGAACCCTGAAACACAAATTCATAAGAACTTATGCACTCCCATGTTCATAGCAGCACTACCTACAATAGCCTAGTGCTGGAAACAGCCTAAGTGCCTACAGTGGATGATTGGATCAAAAAAATTTGGTACACATACACAATGGAATACTACACAGCAGAAAGAAAGAAGGAACTCATACCCTTTGCAACAATATGGATGGAAGTGGAAAATATTATGCTTAATGAAGTAAGCCAATCAATGAAAGACAAATACCATATGATCTCATCCATTACAGGATAATAAATGAACAAAACAAACAAGCAAAATAGAACCAGATACATGACTACAATGAATAGACTTTCAGTGGGCAAAGGGAGGGGTTGGAGGAGAGGGAAGGATGAGGCAAAGAAGAGAAGCAGTTTAGTCAAGGAACTCACATGGAAGAACCAGGGACATGGACAAAAAGTGGGATTGACTTTGGGGGTGAGTGGGTGGGTTGGGAAGGGGACAGAGGGGTAGAAAAAAGGGTTGGATGTAATGCAACAGCAATTAAATTTAAATTAAAAAATAATAAATTAAATATTTACAATAAAAATAAAAACATAAAATAGAGTTGGAATTAAAAAATTGTGATGCTATTTAATAATGAAAAATATTAAACAAACCAAAACTGAGAAACATTGTAAAAAATAGATGAGTATTGCCCAAAGGCAAGATCATTAAAGAAGAGGAAAAAGAAGCAATGTCACACATTGGAGAAGAGCAAATAAAAATAAATCATAACTAGATACAGTGTGAGATCCACAATATCATCATTGTAGAAAAAGAAGAAATAGAAGCACAGATGAGGTTTGACTGGTGAAAATCTAGCCATTGTTAATATAATGAGAACAGTTTGTGGGACACGATGTAACCTGGCAGCCAAGGAGAGTGGACTGGAATGCACATACATGAACAAGATGTCTTCACTATACCGGTCAGTGGGTACGGTAGATGTCATAAAGAGACCATACATACTGTGTGGCCCTTGCATTCAAAATGACTGAGCAAGTAGAGAAACAAATATGCATCAAATTTTGCATTAAGCTTGAACATTCTTCTGTGGAAACTATTCAGATGATTCAGAAGGCCAAAACTATTGGCAACTGGTGATTGTCAACTTCATCACAAGAATGTAACCACTCATGCATCATGTCTTGTGCTGAGTTTTTTTGAGAGACACCAAATCACCCAGGTGAGTCAGCTCTCCTACAGTCCAGATTTGGCACCCTAAAACTTCTGGCTTTTCCCCAAATTAAAATCACCTTTGAAGGGGAAGAGATTTCAAACCATCATGAGATTGTCCTGTGTAAAATGTTTCTTATATCATGTATCATCTTCAATAAATATCTCTATTTTCCATATAACATGGCTGGATACATCCTGGAAAGACCTTGTAGTGGGAGAGAAACAACAACTAGTTAATAAAAATGATGGCATTTTAGTAAAATCTTCAATGTATTTAATAATATTGTAATAATATTATTTTCCTATTTTTTTTGTAATTGTATTATGGTTATATATGGTGCTAACATTAGGAAATGCTGAATGAGAAATACACAGAAATTCTCTCTACTATTTTTGCAACTTCTCTCAAAGCCAAATTTAAGTTAAAATATAAAGTAAAAATATATTAACTTTCCCATTTCTATAAACTGATTAGTAAAAAAGTTTTGATTAGAACCAAGGTTCCCGTTTCTCTTTTCCCTACAGCATATTACATCCCCATCAAAACATATATATATATTTTTAAAGCTTTTAATTATTATATTTAGAGAGAGAGTGGGGAAGGGAGAGAGGCAGAGTGGGAGATATCAAGGTACAGTTGCCTTTCATCTGCCTCCAGCTATAAACCTAGCTGGAGACCTGGCTTGCAACCTGGTTATGTGTGCCCTGGCTAGGAATCGAACCAGCGACCTTTGGGTTTGCAGGCCAGTGCCTTATCCACTCTGCCACCAACCAGGCTGAAAAAAATGGATTTTCTTTTTAGTTAAAAAGTCAACTATGGGAAGGGAAGATGGTGACAGAGTAGAGAGCAGTGCTGATGGTGTTCTCGAGTACCAAAGCAGCTAGAGGACAAGATAGGGAGTATGGGACGCCTTCAGGACCCTAGGAATTGGAACGGGCAGCATCTGGACACAGGGGAGCACAGCCCAGAGACAGAGGAGGCCAGCAGGACAGTAGGTGAGGCATTCCCAAGGACCGGCCCAGTCGGCTCTGGGCAGTGGCAGCTCTGCCCAGGGTGGCACATTTGACTGAGGTTCCGGGCTCCCTGGCAACTGGAAGTCTCAACAGTTAAGTGTGGGCAGTGAGAGAAAAACACCGTAGGGAACATGAAATTGAACTCTTGCAGGGGAGGGACTGTGTGAGAGACTCACTCCGGCAACAGGGAAAGGAGGCTCCTCCCGAGGCTAGAGGAGGTGGAGAAGAGTCCTGTGGGAAGCCGGAGCGGGGGGAGCAGGGAAGTGCACAGGCCTGGTTGGCGAGATAGCCTAAAACGGTGCTGCTGGGCCACTGGGGAAACAGCAGCTAGAGGCCCCTGCAAGGGGGGAGGCCCAGCCCTGCGCAACCACACAGGCCCCCAGGCTCCACAGAAACTCCAAACTGCGAGCTGCAAGCCGGGAACTAGTAGCGGGGGCAACTGACCCGCCATTGCCGGAGACAAAGGCCACACCACTCACGCCTGGGAGGGGCTCGCTTAAAGGACTTCTCAGAGAGCTGGTTGGCTTGGAGGAGTGGTGCCCGCCCTGGAAGGGCGGAATAGTGTAGGCCGACCCCTGACAGTGTGGACTGACAGGGGCGGCCTCCTCCCGGAACTGCGGGGGTGGGGCCAGTCGTCACATGGACAAGCGAAGTTGCAGGCTGCCCAGCAGGGGTGCTGGGTGCTCATCATGGGCAGGAACCTCCGCTAGGAGTGGGAGGGGGCACCCTGCAGGCTCCAGAACACTGGCAGCCCTAAAACCCAGCCAGGCTGCAGAAGACCCAGCCTACCTGGGGGCAGACACTCAGAATCAGCCCTACTGTGACAATCAGAGGCCCTTCCACGTGCCAAGACCAGTTAGAATATAGACTATGGACTGTAAAGTCCTGACCAAGAAAAAGAGGCAGCATCAGGAAAGGGATTGCTGCCAATCTCAAGCACCTAACTTATACCGAGAGCAATATGAACTATTAATCCCCAACATATCCTTTGCAAAAGTTACTTCTCACATATTCTTTTTTTTTAATTTTATTGTTGTTGTATTACATCCATCCCCTTTTTGCTCCCCTCTGTCCCCCTCCCCCCCCACCCATTTCCCACAAAGTCAATCCCACCTGTTGTCCATGTCCATGGTTCCTTTATACTGGGTTCTTGTCTAACATGCTCCCCATCTTTGTCTCTGCCTCCCCCCTCCCCCCAACCCCATTCCCCCTGACCACTGGAGGCCTATTCCTTGTATTCATATACTTGGTTCTGTTTTGCTTGTTGTTAGTTTTGCTCATTGTTGTCCCGTAATGGGTGAGATCATACGATATTTGTCCTTCATTGACTGGCTTATTTCACTTAAGCATAACATTCTCCAGTTCCATCCACGTTGTTGCAAAGGGTACAAGTTCCTTCTTTCTTTCTGCTATATAAAATTCCATTTGTGTAAATGTACCAAAGTTTCTTGATCCAATCATCCACTGATGGGCACTTAGGCTGTTTCCAGCACTTGGCTATTGTAAATAGTGCCTCTATGAACATAGGTGTGCATAGATTCTTATGAATTGGTGTTTCAGGATTCTTTGGTTATAGTCCAAGTAGTGGAATTGCTGGATCAAAAGGCAGTTGCCTTTTTGAGTTTTTGAAGGAAACCCCATACCGTTTTCCACAGTGGCTGCACCAGCCTACATTCCCATCAACAGTGTATGAGGGTTCCCTTTGCCCCGCATCCTTGCCAACACTTGTTGTTTGTTGATTTGCTGATGATTGCCATTCTGACAGGGGTGAGGTGGTATCTTAATGAAGTTTTAATTTGCATCTCTCTGATGACTAGAGATGTTGAGCATTCTTTCATATGCCTCTGGGCTCTTTGTATATCTTCCTCAGACTTCTCACATACTCTTAATCCCCACCATACCTCAATCCACCTAAATACCCAAGACCCTCCCCCTACTCTTGAATTAAAGTCTACTCACTCTGTGGCTATAACGCATTCCCAGTCCTCAATCTAAGTATTCCTCCCTTCCCCAGACTTTTTAAACCCTTTCTTTATTCTTTTCTTCCTTCTTCTTTTTTTTTTTTTTTTTTTTTTTTTTTTTTTTTTTTTTTTTTTTTTTTTTTTTTTTTTTTTTTTCTTTTCCTTTTCTTCCTAGTAAAGCCCACAGGTTCTGGCTCCACCTGGACCAATCAGAAATCATAAAGGGGGAACACACAGCTAAATCCTTTCTTTATTAATATTGATTTATCTTTGTCTTGTGACTTTCTCCCCCACTCCTTTTTTTTCTTTCTTTCTTTCTTTCTTTCTTTCTTTCTTTCTTTCTTTCTTTCTTTCGTTCGTTCTTTCTTTCTTTATCCTTTCTTTTCTCCCTGATAAAACCCACTGGTCCTGGCCCCACCTGGACCAAACAGAGACCATAAAGGATGAACAGACACCTAAACCTTTTCTTTATTAATATTGATTTCTCTTTCTCTTGTGACTTTCTCCCTTTGTTTCTTTCTTTCTTTTTTTTTTTTCTCTGCTAAAAGTGCTCAGGTCCAGGCTCCATCTGGACCAGTTAGGGATTATTAAGGGTGAACAGCCATCTAAACCCTTTCTTCTTATTATTATCATTTTTATTTGTTTTTTCCTTTTGCATTTTATTTTTGTTTGGCTTGGTTTTTTTTTTTTTTTTTTTTTTTTTTTTTTTTT